>NMUG010006091.1:0-12772 GCA_002855965.1 Monotropa hypopitys | reverse complement strand
TTTCATTTTCAAAAATAAATCTTTTTGTAATCCGAAATCAATTGTTTTCTCGGCTAGAGAAATGAATAATTATTACTGATATGAATAAAATGTATTGAATTAAATGACTTATGGATCATAGTTGTTGACGGACAGATTTCGGCCCAGTTTGGTTTTTAAAAGAATTACGGGCGGTCTTTTGGCCCGGTTTTTGATAAGAAATAATTGTTTTTGAGCCGGATAGAACTTCGGCGAAAAATGGTTTTCTACGATCGGACAAAATTCCGACTGCGTTTAAGAAAACAATTTTGTTTTGTTAATTTAGTTTTATTTGTGCCAGTCGGGCAAAACTTCGACTGTGTTTTGGAAATAAATTTGAACCGAACAAAATCTTCGGCTGAAAATTGATTTTCTATAGTGAGACAGAATTCCGACTGAGTTTGAAAAATGATTTTGTATTTTACGGTCGGACAGAACTTCAACCGGTTTTGAAATGTTTTATTTGTTTTATTGACATATTTATTTGGTTTGGAAGTTTCAAAGAATATTAAATGATCTGGCATGACCCGGGTCATAAAGCATTCTTTTAATCCGAGTCTGATAGCAACTGCAAGATTTTACTTCAGAGTACGGATCGAGGAACTTGGTTTTTGGTTTTGAAAGTGTTTTTAATGTTTTTCATTTGGACAGAACTTCGACTGTGAAAAACGATTTTTCTATTTTTGGGTCGGACAGAGCTTCGACCGCGAAAATGATTTTTATACTTTTGGGTCGGACAGAGCTTCGACCGCGAAAGAATTTTTATAAAGTGTTTGCTTTTTTAATATGAAAATTCCACAGAATATCAAATGCTCGAGACGAATCCGAGTCATAACGCATTCTTTTAATCCGAGTCTGATAGCTACTGCAGGCTTTCACTTCAGAGTACAGATAAAGAAATTTGATTTTTATTTTGAAAAGTATTTTGAATATTTTTCAGTCGGACAGAGCTTCGACTGCGTTTTGAAAAATGGAGAGGGGAGTTTATTTTCATTAAGTGTAAAAAATCCCACAGAATATCGAGTGCTCCGGACAGGTCCGAGTCACAAAGCATTCCTTTAATCCGAGTCTAGTAGCTACTGCAAGCTTTCACTATAGAGTACGGATACAAGAATTTTATTTTATTTGAAAGTATTTTAGGGAAAGTGAATGTGAATCGCTAAAGAGAGATAGAATATATATATATGCATGGACAGGAGTATAAGATATCATATATATAAACTGAGCTGAATATATTCCTATCTAGACGGCAATACATATTAATATAAACCGAGCTGGATATATTCCGAGCTAGATGGCAAGTATATAGCGTACCGAAAAGGTCGAGCTATAGAAATTAAAATGTAAATAGTAATTGTATTTTTGGGACAAAGATGTTTTTATGTTCTTCTCGTACGCGACAGTGGAGCCGGCATAGCCAAGCATGTGTTGAATTCTAACGAGGAGAAAGACATAAAGTAACAAATTCTTTAACAGATATTTGTTCGAAAGCGAAAAAGACAAGTATTAAAAATAATGGCAAATTGTATTGATGTATCTGTATAATTAGGGGAGACGACTTCTGGAGATAGCTTCTTTAAAGTATAATAGGGCATAGTATCGGACGCGGCCGAATGACTAATGCCGAACTATAAATTAGAATACTATCAAGAGTTTTCGAAGAATATAAGAGACAAAACGGTATTTACCGTAAAAAAATAGACAGGGGTTCGGATACTTTGTAAAGATGCGGATGAAAAAGGTTTAGGGTTAAGACCCGGAAGTTTTTGGTTTGAAAAGTAGTTGAGTGGATCATGA
The DNA here is from genome assembly GCA_002855965.1 of Monotropa hypopitys. Taxonomy (NCBI): domain Eukaryota; kingdom Viridiplantae; phylum Streptophyta; class Magnoliopsida; order Ericales; family Ericaceae; genus Monotropa; species Monotropa hypopitys. Next base: position 10,957 of record NMUG010006091.1, on the reverse strand, counting down.
ATATAGAAAATGTCTCGGGCTTGAACCGGACGTTTCTCGGAAAAACCCTGAAATTCGACTCCGTTGCTTTAAACAAAGAGAGAAGCGATGGGTGCACCTCTTGGATTTCTCAACTTCCGGAAAATCTATTCCACAGGGAATGTCAGACTTTGAAGACAAGGTCCGTGCAAAATTCGTTCACTGATTTCTGGGACTGATGGACAACTGCAGGGAAAACCGAACGGATTGGCGTTTATCCTCATCTAAATTCCGATTTCGGATCGGATGAATTCAGTCTTTACACTGCCCTCTCTATAACTAGAACGTCCTCGAGTTTCCATTCAGAAACGGAAATTCGGTTACTCGTGGGGGATTCTGCTTGTTCCCGAAAAAAACTTGACAATCGGGGTCGATGTCGTGGACAAAGTGAGAAGCGGTAGGTGCACCTTCTGGACTGCTCAACTTCTGGAAAATCTGTTCTGCTAGGAACGTCAGACTTTGAAGACGAGGTCTGTGCAAAATTCATTCACTAATTTCCGGGGCTGCTGGACAGTTGTAGGGAAAACCGAACAGATTGACGTTTATCCTCAACTAAATCCCGATTCTGGATCAGACGGACTCAATTTTTATATAGACTTCTTAGTAATTGATTTATCTTCCACATCTCGTTCGGAAATGGAATTTTGGTTGTGCATGCGGGATTCTGCTCGTTCCCGAATATTCTGCTTGTTTGGATGCGGTTTTAGTGCCGTCCGTTGGAAATTTGTCTCGACAGATGCGTCGGCTTTACATATTGAATCTGGGCAAATGTTCCTTAACCCTTTATCGATGTTGGCTCAACGTTCTGAAATTTTTAGATAATGTCGGTGTTGTTCGCGAGAAGTCTGAACATTCCAGATGTGCGTATTGATCCCTGAAAAGATCGTTTTGCTGATTTCTGAATTTGTAAGGGCTGAGTCAAAATTTGGGTATCAACAGAACAGATAAAAATAGATAACCAGGTGATACAACAATGAGCCATCACTATAGAACATATACAGAAATAGATATAGGTGATGCCCCAACTATGATTTCCCCATTTACGTCTCCTAGAGACTCGTCTTTCTACTAGTTTCACGTATTCACTTATTATTAAGTTTGGATTCCACATGTCAACCTTAGTTCATCGGTAATGCTTTTCTAACGAAGCCGAATCAATGACGTTAATTCGCCTGAACTAAACCGCCGGATTCCAACCACCGAAAGTACGTCTACTTGCCAAAAGGACATTTTTATCCATGTCCATCATGCCCGACTGTCTCAAATCTAACACTGGGCCCTAATTAGACCTTGTATATTAAAGTTCCACAGCTTTCCCCACACCTTCCTCAGCTTTCCCCACTTTCCTCATATTTTCCCACTTCCTCATGTTTTTCCCAATTACGATTTAATTCAAGCAATGCTTTTCACAAACACATAATCATATCCCTCCCTTTCTAAACATGCTCCTAACATTCCCCAATAATGTTATAGTCCATAAGTGAGTCATGTAAATGTTTTACACATATAAAGTTACAACAAGTAATTCTAATTACTTAAACGAAAGAACACCACAAGGATTAAAATAACCATCACACTCACTGATTACCCTTAAAAGGGTTTGTTTTGATCTGACTTTGCCAGATAAATGTATTTACATCTTTCACCTGAAACAAGTTCAATTATTAATACCAATACGGATTAACATAAAACAAATGGAATGAAACACTTATAAGCTAAGGTACAATCACTCCCCTTAATCATTTCACGACTATTTCCAACTCCTATGTTACCCTAAGGGTCACTTTTAAACCCTTAAATTGCTCCTTAAATCCGTTAATTAATTTTCCTTTTCTTTCCTTATTTTTTTTCAACGGAGTGCCTGGTTATCGGTAACCCTCACAACTGGTTATCGGTAACCCAGCTTTCTGGATTTCTGGGTTCTTGATCAGGCTACCGATTTCTTGGACTTTATGGTTACCGGTATCTAACACTTTCATGTTACCAGTATATGGGACTTTCAGAGTTTCCTATTAGACATGCAATTACAGATAACCCACCCAATTGGGTTACCAGTAACCCAAGTTGCTGGGTTTTTGGAGTTTTCCTCTGCAATTCATCTTCTCCGCAACCCTGCTCAATTTCTAGGCAAATTTCTCTTCCAAAACCTATAATTTTTCATATCTAGCTACATATAACTCCAACAAACATTACCTCAAGATTGATTTCATGAAATAACTTGATTTGATATGTGTTCTTTATGATTCTTCCCAAGATTTTAGGTAAAAACAAATTCTCTATAAACACATCAACAAAAACCTTGAAAATCCTTAAGAACTTGGCAAAAACATAAGAATTACTTACATTTGACTCCTAGTTCCTATAGATTTTAATCCCGCAAGCCTCTTGGTTGATTTTTTCCCTTCAAAACCATTATATTTCTCTTGTTCTTGCCTCTCAGAGACACTTATGGGATATATGTTCTTTTGGGACAGATTTTTATCTCTTTAGCATAACAACAAATTTTACCCCTTAAGGAAATATGATTCCATGCATCCATCTTTTTAATTGTAGGCTACAACCCTTAAGAATTATCTAGTGTTCCATTACCCTCAAAACATAATGCACCCACTAGATTTTAATCTTATTTCGTAAAATTTTATTCCAACTTCCAATATTTTAATCAATAATTTCACAACTTTTATTATTTTCAAGGAATGGGTATTATATAATAGTCCCGGAAATACCACCACAAATCATCATATAATTGTCACTTCAAATGCATTGCCACTTCCAAATACTATCCCCTAACAAGAAATCTACAATTTAAACTCTGATACCAAATTGTAACATCTCAAACCAATAAATCTATAAATATTGCATAATAAATTTTTTTTTATTCTTTTTTCTCAATAAACCATCTACCCCAATATGTACCACTAACAATGGCTCCAAACATAGATATAAACGGTCATAAAAGAAACGATACCTCAAGTCTCGCATTAAAATAAAACCAATAATCCCAAGTTAGATTTCCCAAAACAATCCTACCATCCAACTACATTAAACGATAATTCATAAATAAAACTTCTACAAGAGTGAAATAAACTGAAATGTAAGGACAAAATATCTAAAATATGAAGGCTTCTTCATGATCCAAACCCTTTCAAGCAACGACTCCCATCGACACCTCGTAGTGGACCACTAATCCTGCTACCTGATTTCCAAGCAAAAAAAGGAAACCAGAGTATGAAATATAATATTTTGAGTTTCCAAAATAATGCAAGTATAAACTTAAATGCATAACTTAAAATCTCATTTCTTTTCCAAATAAACAGTTATGCATCACATGCACGACATCAAGTACGAAAACAATAGCCGAAGCCCTTTTCAAAAGTTCCTTTGTGCATCCCTTGCACTAAAAATAGATTATTGCTATATGCAATAATTTGTGCATCTACTTTCCTTTAAATAAATGTCCAAAGACGCTAACTATACATTTCTTTCCAAAACATGTCATTTTTACAAAAAGGAACGCACATGTAATGTACTAATCAAAATACCATACGTCATACACTCACCAAAACCTCTTAAGATGAGATCACCATTCTTTTTCGGTGCTCCTTGCTTAATCAATTCCGTTCCTGAAAAAACAATCTAAAAAATCAGTATAATGAACGGAAATCGAACGATAATCAAGAGAGACAAGCACCACGCATGAAAACTCCATGGATCTATAAATTCAAATCAACACACATGCATAAATCCATTAAGTACATCCAAAATCCCTTGAATACATGCAAAATTCTTCAAGGATTCCATAGATCTATACTTTATGGACATCCCATACATACACATAAGTTTGAACTCCAAATCCCCAAATCAAAACATGAATTTAAATGAAGAATACAAGGAAAAACTAAATGATTCAAACATCTGACCGTGAATAAGGATTAATATGAGCAAGATTAGCCACAAACTAGCCAAAAATCTACTCCCAAGCCTTGTTTTTCTCTCCAAAAAACAATCTCTTCCTCTCTATCTCTATAGAGTTTCTCTCTCTAAGTTAGATGCGCTAAATGGTGGCTAAACACATATAATCTAACGCTAATACACATTAGGGCTTCTAATAACTATCTTAACCTATAAAAATGACCAAAACGTCCTCAAATACACTTAAACCTGAAGTTTCGAATTTTTATTCCCGAAAACCCAGATGTTGATATCATGATACCCAGTTATCGGTATCATAACATGCTGACCAAAATCCCCTAAAAAAGACACAGTCGTGATATCGATATCACACCCCTCTAGATATCGATATCATGTACCCAAATATCGATATCTATAGCACCAAGATATCAGTATCCTAATGCTCTGCTCAAACTCCACACACCAGATATTGATATCATGACAACCATGATATTGGTATCTTAGCTCTATGGTCAAACTCCACAGTCTTTTCCCCGTGCAAGGTATCGATATCACGACATCCATGATATCGGTATCAGATCTCACTGTTCAAAAACTCCCGGAAAATACATGCTCCTAATATCAGTATCATGCAAGGTCTGGTATCAGTATCTTCACCCAAAAAATTGAATCCCAATTGGCCAATTTCACTTTAATTCTCCACAGGTTAATTCTTACAAGCCCAAAATACTAAAAGGAACTTTTAACTGCAAATATGACTATCAATCTTCACTTCCCATATGAAAAAGGATGAACTCAAAGACAATTTCCAACAATGTGAAGCATACACATAACACAACATATCGAGAATATCTAATATGCATTTACCAACAAATGCTCACTCTATACCCTTCTAACATGCATATAACAATCCAGAAATTTATATTTCGTTTCCTCGCAATTTCCAGATATTTTATAATTTCCTCCTTATTTTTCCTTTTGATATACATTGGATTTATTGGTGTTCGGGCCATCCCGGGGGGTATGGTTTATGGATTCCATAGGTATATAAGACGTTGGACCATGTTCGGGTTTGATTATTGAAGTTCGAGTTGTAGCGAAGTATCCTGGCAAGGCTATAACCATGTTGTGGGCCCATTCCAATCCAGAAATATTTTCCAACTGAAAGTACTTTCTTAAATAAAGTTGTATAGGATTTAATTGTAAAAATAATGCAATTTTAATCAACTCAATCGGAGTTCAAATGAAGAAGTTATGGCCAAAATACTCCTGTCTGTCTTTCGATATAGGGTCTTTTCCCTCCTTCTGTATATCGATATATAGCTCGACTGTCTCTCTTTTTTAGCTCTATATCGATATATAATCCCAATTCATGCCAAACTTTTGTTTGCATATCAACATACAGGTCTTATGGCCACTTATGTAAGCCGTATTTCGATATACACCATACGGGTGTATATCGAAATGATGCCTTCTGTTCGTAATACTTAAGGATGCATTTCGATATGCACCTAGGGTGTATATCGATATGCGACGTCTCTGGACTCTCTCCCAGATATCTGCATTTCGATATACACTGAGTGTATATCGAAATGAAACCCATTAAAGGTGTTTGAGGGATTGATTATATAGGATGATATGTATATCATTTGTCTCAACCCTAATCGTATTTACACTCAAAATATAACACAATCAGACGCACTTTTCTCTCTATATATATATATATATCTGAAACTCTTCTCTCCCTTATCTCTCCCACATCTCTCTCATCTCTCTCTCAATCTAGACCCTTTTGGAGCTCAAAGCCTTCACAAAGGTCTGTGTGTGTGATGGACTCGTGAAACTTTGAATGGTTTGTGTGATGGTGGTTGGTAGATTTTGATAAGTAGTTGCTCTATGCTTTATCTTTCAAAAAAAATGGTTTGAAATTTCCGGGTCGTTACAAGCATGACTTAGAAAAATGTAAGTATAAAAATCCTTGAATGCATAAACATTTTCTAAGTATGTTTTAAAAACATGTGGTATGTTCGAAAATCAAGCTAAGTTATTTTATCACACAAAGGACTTAAAGAAAGTATCTAAAAGATATTTAAACATTGTTAGCATATTTTATTAGCCTTTATGAAATCATTTGATAGAAAACACAAAGATATAAACATTTTCAAGCTTTAAAACCAAATTTCTTGAATAAATAAATTTTCAATCTCTTAAGCATAAGTCAAGGAATTGAAATCATTTTAATGTAAACTAAATTTGTAGAATAAAACCATTTAAAACACATCATCAAAAACTTAGGGTCAACATGCTTGATTGGAGAGTTATCACTTTTTCCCTAGTTAACATTATATGTTTAACTGCATTATAAATGCTCTTGTCCGTATTAATTGCCCCATATGTCATGTAAGTTATTTAGAGTCACATATGTTGCACAAATGGCATGTTAAAAGGAGAAATTGAATTGTCACAAGATGATGCATACAAGACAGTAAAGAGATGACTTATGAAATAGAAACAAATTATGCAAATGAAAGATTGTTTAAAATATGCATGCTAAATTATAAAGAATTGAATTGCATTAAGTCAAATGAATTGGTTTTGAAGAATTGAAGTTGAAAGATGCATGCTTTGAAAAACATAGAATTGTATAAGAGTCCTTGAAATGAAAATGGATATGCATTATGATATTAATATGCATTAAGCTTATTTGAATTTGAAGATACATTGCATAAGGTTATAAAGAATGAAATTGCATCAAAATTTGGGAGTCGGAAGTTGAAAACTATTAAATTGTTTTTGGAAATGATTTAAAGAAAGAATGGAATGAAAACTTGTTTCTAAACTATTCTCAAAATGTTTTTAAAGAGTGGTTTTAACTCTTGCATTCCCAGAAATTCACACTTGAATTTCCGGTAGAAGAGGATGGCAGAAGTCCCCAATTCTCGCAAACAGGACTTCAATTTCTGGAAGTTCGAATGTCCAAAGAAGGAAAGCATTCATTCTGGTCTTGCTGCACACCGACAGCATAACCGATCGAAGGACCGGTGGCAGCACCGTTCGCACTGGTCCTCTTGCCGGTGCATCATCCTATCGAGCGGTTCTGTGAAATTGCAGAAAATGGGTATGATTGTTTGAGGGGTTAATCAATTAAATTGTTTTAAAATAATATATTTAAGATACATATATGTTGTATACGAGCTATTATGTGTAATTCTCGTAGGTCAAATTGGACCAATATGAATGATTTTGTGTTGTCGTAATCGAATTGCCATTTTCAGCTAATTTGTTCTCTGAGACAAATGTGCACAGAACTGAGTTCTTTCCATCTCAATTATGCACATTAATTCAGGTCTTATTATGTGTCATTAATTCAGAACTGCATGATTCAGTCTGTATGAAATCACCCAATTGCATCAGGTCTTTTTGAACTTGTGCATTTGCGTGTTGTCTGTGTAATACACATATATACTGGGTGTTAGTCAACACAGAGAGGAGGAGAGGAACACAGACTTCGAATACAAACGACTCTCACAGAGAGCAAGAACACACCATAGGTCCTTTCTCCTCCGAGATCCACCACCACTCCCTAGCCCATATGAGTAAAACTCTTTCCGAGTGTGTGTATGTGTGTTGTCATAGAGGAAGAAGACACTCTGAGTATAAGCCTATTAGTGTACCCATTTTCTCAGCCTCCTAATTTCTAAGCCTACTATTGGAATATTCATTAAAGTGATAAGAAGAGTGTGTGTGTGAGGCTTCTTCTTCCTCCAACCAGTAGCCATTGATGTCTTGTGTGTGCACTAGTTTCTCCCTATGCTTCATGGTTTGACAGATTCCTTGGGAGGCTTCTACTTGCTAAGGATACTTGGTAAACTCTTTCTTAAATCAAGTAGAGTAGAGTATCTTTGTCTTTCATCTATGCTATCATTGTTATACTTGGCCACTATTCTACTTGCATGTTTATATATCTAGCTTTGGCCATATCGTTATATGAAAGATAGTTTGTTCATGTGTCAAGTTCTATATAGAATTGTCTAATAATCCTTGAAATGAAAATGGATATGCATTATGATATGAATATGCATTAAGCTGATTTGAATTTGAAGATACTTTGCATAAGGATATAAAGAATGAAATTGCATCAAAATTTGGGAGTCGGAAGCTGAAAACTATTAAATTGTTTTTCGAAATGATTTAAAGAAAGAATAGAATGAAAACTTGTTTCTAAACCATTCTCAAAATGTTTTTAAAGAGTGGTTTTAACTCTTGCATTCTCAGAAATTCACACTTGAATTTCTGGTAGAAAAGGATGGCAGAAGTCGCCAATTCCCGCAAACAGGACTTCAATTTCTGGAAGTTCGAATGTCCAAAGAAGGAAAGCATTTGATTGGCATCCAAAAGTTCCAATTGCAAGCCTCTTTTTCTACATTTTTTGATTAGAATTCTTGCTTGAAACTTCAATTTAGCATGAGATTTATATTTGCTTGTGATTCTCTTGCTTATCTGTCAAACCTAATTAATTACATGCAAAAGTGATGTATGGGAAGAGGAATTAGGAATACAGGTAGAAGTGATTGAGGCAGCAAGAAGTTGAAATCCAAAGGGAAGAAGCATGAAAGAAGCAACAGCGACAAGTATTCCCGGGAGAGATTTTAATTATTCCCGGGAATGAAGTGAACTGACGCGTTCCATCAGAAGATGTGAAATGCTGCTATTTCGGGATAGATTTGGGTAAAAACGTAATTTTGGCCAAGGAAGCCCTGCTGGACAAGAGAGGAAGTATAAATAGAAAAGTTTATCCCGTTTGGAGGCATCTGTTGGATCATCTCTCCACTTTTTACCGGTTTTTGCTTTTTCAGAGGGATGCGGTAGAGCTCATTCAATTACAAGTTCAGTTTGCATTTTAGTTTATAATTCCTAGTTGCTAATTATTTTATTGAGCTGAATTGCTGTAGTTTTCGTGAATTTTGCTATGGATTGTAGAAATTCTTTGGTTTATACATTGGTTGAATTAGATCGTATGGATAGTTAATTTGTGCGAGGATCTAATTCAAGGGGCCTGATGTGAATTACCAGCTTATATCTCTCTCTCTCTCTTAAACTAGTTGATTCTGAATTAGGGAAAGTGGGTTGGTGGTGAAAGCTTAAATTCAATTAGGGAATTACCTCAGTTTTGATATTGGGTTGGCAATCTCAAATTGCCACTCATTATGCTTAATTGAGGTCCGATTCTCAGTTGGGTTGTTTGCTCCTGCTCCGTCCTTATTTTCCCCTTTGATTTGTGTTTGTAATCCGAGAGAGGGTAGATATGTGTGCTGGTAATTGTATTAGGTTCTGCGAATTAGATCCTTATTTCTCTACTTTTAATTAGCCGATTAAATTTTCTGTAGTTTTCTCGAATACCCTGTTCCATTTCATTACGGAACTGAGACAAATTTTCCCTAAATTTAATTCATTATCCTGCATAAATACTTTTGCAAATTAGAATTCTAACAACCCAGATTCCTTGTGGAGAATGACTTGGATTCACTAGATTATTATGCTTGACTGGTTGTGTATTGCATAAGGAAAAATCATCTACGCTTGGGTGGTTTTCCTTTTCCTTTTAATTTCATTCTAAAATCCACCAAGCAGCATTCATTCTGGTCTTCTACACACTGGCAGCATAACCGGTCGAAGGATTGGTGGCAGCACCGGTCGCACCGGTCCTCCTGTCGGTGCATCATCTGGTCAAGCAGTTCTATGAAATTGCAAAAAATGGGTCTGATTGTTTGAGGGGTTAATCAATTGAATTGTTTTGAAATAATAATTTAAAATACATATATGTTGTATATGAGCTATTATGTGTAATTCTCGTAGGTCAAATTGGACCAATATGAATGATTTTGTGTTGTCGCAATCGAATTGCCATTTTCAGCTAATTGTTCTCTGTGACAAATTTGCACAGAACTAAGTTCTTTTCATCTCGATTATGCACATTGATTCAGGTCTGATTATGTGTCATTAATTCAGAACTACATGATTCAGTCTATATAAAATCACCCAATTGCATCAGGGCTTTTTGAACTTGTGCATTTGCCCGTTAGCTGTGCAATACACATATATGCTAGGTGTTAGTCAACACAGAGAGGGGGATAGGAATACAGACTTAGAATACAAACAACTCTCACAGAGAGCAAGAACACACCAGATGTCCTTTCTCCTCCAAGAGCCACCACCATTCCCAAGCCCATTTGAGTAAAACTCTTTCCGAGTGTGTTTGTGTGTGTTGTCGTAGAGGAAGAAGACATTGCTGAGTATAAGCCTATTGGTGTACCCATTTTCTCAGCCTCCAGTAGCCATTGATGTCTTGTGTATGTACTGGTTTCTCCCCATGCTTCATGGTTTGATAGATTCCTTGGAAGTCCTCTACTTGCTAAGGATATTTGGTAAACTCTTTCTTAAATCAAGTAGAGTAGAGTATCTTTGTCTTTCATCTATGCTATCATTGTTATACTTGGCCACTATTATACTCGCATGTTTATATATCTATCTTAGGCCATATCGTTATATGAAAGATAGTTTGTTCATGTGTCAAGTTCTACATACTTGTACTATTTGAGCCTTAAATGAGTATGTTCTAGAAATGAAGTTTTAGAACATTTTATAGAAATACACTGAACTTGATGTATCATTGAACCTAGCTTCACCACGTCATATTCTTCACTTGGTAGAACCTATACTAAAAGAGAGTGTGTTTGGAAAGCATGAAAATAATCTTGGCATAGTTGAACTAATTACATCTCACATGCTTACACTTGGTATAAATCCTCTTGAGAATATATTTTGTATGCCTTAGATTAATCACCTCACATGAACTTAAAAGATAATCCCAAACTACGTTTGCTTAAAAGTACAATAGTGAACTAATTTGATAAACTTGTCATCTCTTGTGCCTCACTTGGTATATCACTTGTTTAGAGAGATTTTTTGCAGTCACTATATTCATAGTTTGGACCCTTTGCATGTGGTGTAGTTGAATATCCCTTGA
>NMUG010006090.1:0-12773 GCA_002855965.1 Monotropa hypopitys | reverse complement strand
GCGGTTCCCGTTTAAGTAGTCTGTAACTACACAGGAGTCGCCCTAGCAATCCTATAGGCTTACCGTACAACACCAGTAGGTCCACCGATGAAACACCTTTTTCCTAGCCTCTGGGATAAAAGAAATCATTCCACTAGAGGTTGTCATCCTCACCATCCGTACTAACTTAGTGGAATAGGGGGGAAATGACAATGATCTAGCCATGTAGCTGGACCTAGCAGAAGAGAAGAGAGAAACGGTACTCATCAAGATGGACTCCTATAAAGAACAATTGTCCAAGTTCTACAACAGAAAGGTACACCTAAGGGAATTTGGAGTTGGTGACTTGGTTTTAATGAAGGTCCTTGCAAACACGAAGAATCTTGCAGATAGAAACCTAGGGTCAAATTGGGAAGGGTCGTACAAAGTAATTGGAAAAGCAGGCTAGGACACTTATAGACTTATGGATCTAGATGGAGTCAAGATCCCATACACCTGGAATGTCTCGAATCTAAATAAGTTTTTTTAGTAAAGTTGTAGTCGGACTTTTGTATTGACAAGATATCATTCAATCAAGTCCTCTTTTTTTCAACCGAGACTCTCAAATGTTCAGCAACACGTAAGGAGTAAGGAAGAAAATGCTCAGCAAGTCTTAACTTCCTCACTGTGGAGAAATGGTCCCAAGTAGAGAATACTTGGAATGGGTTGAAAAGGCCCCGGATCATTGTTCCCGAGCTCAAAACCTTTAGGGGATCAGAAATCCCAAGGAACTGATCTCGAATTGGAGAGGAAGCCTAGGTGCCATAACGGTATCGAACCAAAAGCCATCTTAAAGGGGATGAGAAGTCATAAGAAGGCCCAGGTTCAAAATGGGTGAGAAACCTAAGGGTCGTAGTAGTCCTTAGTCGATAAAGCCATCTTTAAGGGGACATATGTTCCAATATGCCCCAAGGCTTAAAATGGGTAAATGGTCCAGAGTAGAGAATCCTTGGAATGAGTTAAGAAGGTATAAGATCATTGTTCCCGAGATCAGAACCTTTAGAGGACCATAAATACCAAGGATCTGATCTCGAATTGGGCGGGAAGCCTTGGAGTCGTAATGGTCCCGAACCAAAAGCCATCTTAAAGGGGATGAGAAGTTCCAAGAAGTACCAGGTTCAAAATGGGTGAGAAACCCAATTGCCATAGTAGTCCTTAGCCGAGAAAGCCATCTTTAGGGGTCAGATGTTCCAAGATGCCCCAAGGCTTAAAATGTCATGCCTCGGATTTTTAAACCATTTTTTTTGAAATACTGTTTAAATAATAAATAGAGGATACAACTATTTGCCATCTAGATACAGTCAGTTGAATTTCTCATTACATCACAGAGAAATACAAAGTACAAGTACAAAAAAGGTATAAGAGCGGAAGAAAGTACAAGTACTGGCCTACTACAAATGCTACAGTGAAAAGAGAGAACTACAAGTACAAAAAAAGAAACTGCAACTGAAAACACTATACATGAAAGCTACTGAAACTGGAGTAGCCGAGCCCAAGAAAATCCAACAGCTGACTTCAACTCCAAATCACCAAGTCCGGCTAGCCCTGCAACACAGAACTAGAAAATAGAGAAAAAGGAGGGTCTGAGCAAACCACAGCTCAGTGAGAAAACCCCTAACTACTACCAAGCATGCACATGCGGTGCGTGCCTACGTGTCTGCAAGCAAAAGTACTAGAACAGTAAAGAACCCAAGGTGTAAGTGAAGCAAACCTAACTCAAGTAACGGTGGACATAGGCTTATCGCCAAGAAAGTGTATACAACTAAATCCTCAAACTGGGTAAGTGCAAAGAATAAGGCATCCTAGGTCCAACCGAAGTAAGCTCTAGCACGATCCAACCAACCTTACCACCAAGGTACAACAACTCTAAGGATCTACTAAGGACCCCAAACCAAAGCGATGCAAAGATATTCATCAACAACCCGTTCCACAAACATCACTAACCATCATTACCATTATGGATTAGATTCATATGTAACTTGGGATATTTGAGGTATTTCTTTCTTTCCTTTCTATCCTTCCGTTCATTTTTTTCACAACACGGATAAACTACGGAGTCCCTAACCAAATACATTCCCGTATAAAATATTCCGATTTCCCAAATCACCGTTACCAATGACGCCATTCTGAAACCACGTGAATGGGTTTAATTCTAATATCACACCATTCCGAAACCACGCGAATGTGTTTAGTTCTAATATCACACCATTTTAAAACCACGCGAATGGGTATAACTTCATTACTAGACCATTCCGTAGCCACGCGAATGGATTTAGTTTTAATATCACACCATTCCTAAACCACGCGAATGGGTATAACTTTAAAACTGGACCATTCCGTAGCCATGCGAATGGATTTAACTTTAATACTATACCATTCTGTAGCCACGCGAATGGATTTAACATTAATACTATACCATTCCGTAGCCACGCGAATGGATTTAACTTTAATACGATACCATTCCGTAGCCACGCGAATGGATTTAACTTTAATATCACACCATTTCGAAACCACGCGAATGGGTGGAACTATAATCCGATACATGGGTCATCATCCCAATTCAATTAAACGTTTCAAGACCAACACTCCACCTTGACGACATCAATGGAATAAACCAATCGTTCCAATAGCATATCGGACTACCTTATTTATTACATCTTTACCGTTTGGGTTTTCAACTAAGTCGATACACCGAGAATATAAGAAGGGACCCAAACCATCCCAACACTATGGTTCCTACTCAAGGCACCTATGCGAACCACTCACACACACGATTCGACTTAATGATCACTATTCAATTATCATCGAACACTTGGTGTCCACAACTTCCAAAGGTCAATCCAAGGATTTCAAGGCCACCCAACGACACCATAGGCTTCCCTAGACTTCTCGCAACCATAGTTCGACGTCAAGACCCAATCAAACATTTCATCAAACATACGACGCTCACAAAATTCTCGGGTGATACTTAAACTCAATCGACCATAATACAATTCTAGGATCCCATCAATTTGACTCATAAGCTCCTTGGGCATTATATTGAACACCTAGTGGGCACAAGATCACCACTCAATTCCTTGAACTTCCTAGACCTTTCCTAACCACATAGTCATCAAAACATAAGTCATTCCTCTCACGGGGATTTCGTCGAACATGTAGTGAGCGTAAGTCTCTAGGGATACTTAATACCCCAACAACCTCTATACTAAACCCTCAATCACAACCTAAAGTAGGGATTACAAACCTAGACTAACCCTAGGTTATAAAATCGTATTTTATGCTCGTGAGTGCAAGAATAAAAACTATGTACATACACACACATACTAGATAGTAGAGAGAAGTTTACCCACCGGATATTCGCTGGAGCTCCAAGGTCGCCGGAAAACTTCCTACATACCACCACGAACCGAGACCACCACGGCATAGATCGGGGAGCCCTCATCGACGTTTGTAAAGAGTGAAATCTACAAAACCCAAAGGATTTCCATAAAATGTAAGGAGAGGAGAGGGGAGAAATGAGTTTGAGAGAGAGGGGGAGGAGACTTACACTTGAGGGAGATAGAGAGAGCAACCCATAAAAATGAGGGTTTCTCGAACTCCCAAGGGCATATATACAACCCCCACATGAAAAGACCACAATGCCCCTCACTTAAGCTTCCAGACACGAATTAACACACGGCGACTGGTCGAAAGCGGCTCACTCGACCGGTCAAGACCATAAATAGAGCCTACTGTAAAACCACGACTGGTCGACAGCGGTATGGGGGACCGGTCGACGCTGGATATTCTACAAAATTTGCAAATATAATCTCTGAGAGTATTTCGGCCATAACTTCTTCGTCTGACCTCCGATTGGGACGATTCAAGTTGCGTTGGGTTTCAAATGAGATTCTATACAACTTCCATAAATAATATATTTCATTTAAAATTACGTTTGAAATTCTAGGTCATTACATCTCATACCCCTTAAAGAAATTTCGTCCTCGAAATTGAGTAAGAAAAGAGAGGAGATGAAAAACCAAACCACCATCTAACGAGACCAACGAATTCACTGCTCAACAATTGAATCGGAATCAAAACCCACTTCCATAACAAACTCCTCAAGAGTTGGATCACATGAAATGCAATAATATCTTCCGAAGGGATGCTTGAATTCGATATGGTTGTTCAGACGCTCAATCAAGCATAAGTACCATTTTTCTTCAACATCCTATGATTCATTCGCGATAGCCACAATGCAAGGGCACGCTTCACAACCTGCATGCTTACAAGCATGCCAAAACAGATGGATGCTTCCTGATACGATACGGACACACCGACGCGAATCGACTCCATAGAGATACCGAAAGAAGGGAGGGTCCTACAAGTGACGACCTTCTCAAGGACCAAAAATTGCAATTTTCATACGACGGCTCTTACCCAAGAAAAATATAGATGAATCGATTGCTACCGATGTCAACACTCTCTCTTTTCGATCTACCAACTTGCACATAAGTAATTCTCGCGTTATCGTCTGCTAGAAGCCAACAATCGCACTACGGGTACCCTGATAAATAAGGATACGCCAAAGACACGCCGATACGCTACCGACACGCCGAGGATATGCCGACACGCCGAGGATATGCCGACACGGCAAGGACATGCCGAGGATACGCCGACACGGCAAGGACATGCCGAGGATTTGCCAGCACGGCAATACGGCTTCAAGGCCGTTAGCACGAATACTTTGCAAATTATAACTAGCGAGGATACGTCATCGCACCAACACCCACGAACTAACCAAAATTAATTCAACGCATAAATGTGCTCCAAACTCTCGAGCCAAAGAATACACCACACCAAACACACACATCCTAGTGTGGTAACTGTATGACCTTGGTGATTTGTTTTGAGATGCCCTGGGCAGTAGCTCTTCTCAAATCAATTCACCACGTCAAACGTGTATCACATAACTAATAAAGTACTCACACACCCATACATGCCAAAATGTGCAAGTGCCAAGCCCAAGCAACATGGCATGGCACTAAACTCACACCAAGTCTAGACCACAATATGCATTCGTACCCAACTTTCTCACGGCTAAACAGATACATATATCTTAAGTCCATGACCTTCTTGCCGGTGATCAAGCAATGTTCAATGCAAAAGCATAACGAGCGAAAACAGCCATTTCTGCTTCTACTAGAATCTCGCAAACAAAATTGGAAACAATAACATTCGAGTCAAGGATGCAAGATCGATAGAGAGACAAGCACGAGAATACAACATCTTTCGAACATGGGAAATTTCTACCGAAACCCGGAGTGAAACAAGATCGACAAACACCCAACTAGAAGTTCGGAATAAAATAACACCCTATATGAGTGATCCGCGATTCGAGATATAACTCAAACAAAATACCACATGGAACGTGAAAAGTCCCACCACATGCATCAAACAAGGTACAAGTCAAAGAAACGTCATCCAAGAACCAACAAGTCTTACAATATACATTGAACAAAGTACAATTCAAATGAATGCTATCAAGGAGTCAACAAGCTCCACATGGATCGCAATACAAGCACAAAAAATACTAGGCACAAGAAAGACTCTGATTTGGTGCCAAAGATCATCAACCGAGGAAATATCAACCCTTGGCCCATGTCCAATAGAACACGAGACTTCCTAAATTTTTCCCAAGACCCATTAACCTACGGTCTATGAAACTCATGGTACAAAAGTATGTGTCAGATGAAACAAAAAAAGGGGAAGTTGAAATCTCTTTCACCACTAGAGTTTCAACACCACATAGTGCATACACAACTTGTGCTCAAAACACAACTGCTAAAGACATTGTCCTTCAAGGAGAAGGAAAGGAAACTGTCGATACGGATCACATCAATCAAAGCCGACACCAACCAAAGGACAAAGAGTTATAACGCCACTCATAGAGATATGAAACCAATGATACGATGCATGTGCTTCCTCACAACACACCACATCAACCGAGTCAAAGAAAATAGATGCCAGTCGACAAAGCACATAGGTGTCTATACAAGAGCAATCTACATCAAATTTGGGATACAACGATTGCACAAAGTGACACCAGTCACTTGGAAGAATTTAACACTTATAACAAATTCACAAGGGCGAACTTCCAATCCATACCTAACCCGAAGAAATTACAATGGTCTAACAAGTTGATAGGTGGTAGGGGACACACCGCTAGGACTCCCAACAATGAACACACAAGGCACCAAGGATCCTACAACTCCTTACAAGCCAAAGATTTGAACAAGAGGATCACTTTCGTCATCGAGCTAGGAACGATTCAAACAACGCATTCGTTCAAGGCACTCACGACACGACTCGCAACCATATAGCTAACTCACAAGGCAACAATTAACGCCATTCAATCAAAAAGACCCGAGCGAACGCGAGAAAGACCAACAACTCTCAAGGAGCATCCAAGCCTCCACATGAGTAGTAAGTTTGAATTCCAACAAACGGATCTCTATGTCGAACTTATCACGACCAACCAATCCAAGCCAAGGCAAGGCAAGAGTTCAAAAGGGAAAAAGGTACGTCGTAGCCGAGCTTACACTCACGAACTAACCAACAACGGCACCACGAAGCCTACGAAATCCAAAGCGGGCACGAACAATTAAATCTCGCGAAGAGATATGACCAACGGGTCATACCCCTTAAAGAAGAACACCAGAAAATCTCGGTAACGTCTCAAGATTTCTACTAAAATAGAAGAGAAAACACAAGCTCGGATGGACCATAAGGCCAATTTTACCAACAACTACACGAGGGTTCACACCCCATCATGGAAAAACAACCAAACTTTGAGACAAAAGGGTTCCAAGGGACACCACTAATCACCAAACCAAAGCCAAAGTCACCAAAATCCCAACACATTGTGCCAACAAGACCCAAGTTCCGCCTTACTAACGGCAAGACTAGAAATAACCACAACAACAATCCTCGAATACTTTCACAAATCTCCTCTTACCACAAACCACAATCTCAACTCTAGCAACATTCGTGGAAGAAGACAAACATGCAGAATACCTCAAAGACATAAGGCCATGATGTGATAGAACACATCAAGCACACAGACACGACCAAATAACAGTGTAATTACCAAGAGAACCCATGGAGACTAAGTGTCTCCCCACGGCTCCAAGGTATTCGAACCGAAAGCTCTGATACCAAGTTGTCACGCCCCGGATTTTCAAACCATTTTTTTAAAATACTGTTTAAATAATAAACATGGGATACAACTACTTGCCATCCAAATACAGTCAGTTGAATTTCTAATTACATCACAGAGCAGTACAAAGTAGAAGTACAGAAAAGGTACAAGAGCGGAAGAAAGTACAAGTACTGGCCTACTACAACTGCTACAGTGAAAAGAGAGAATTAAAAGTACAAGAAAAGAAACTACAACTAAAAACACTGTACAAAAAAAGCTACTAAAACTGGAGTAGCCGAGCCCAAGAAAATCCAACAGCTGACTTCAACTCCAAATCACCAAGTCCGGCTAGCCCTGCAACACAGAACTAGAAAATAGAGAAAAAGGAGGGTCTGAGCAAACCACAGCTCAGTGAGAAAACCCCTAACTACTACAAAGCAGGTACATGCGGTGCGTGCCTACGTGTCTGCAAGCAAAAGTACTAAAATAGAAAAGAACCCAGGGTGTAAGTGAAGCATATCTAACTCAAGTAACGATGGACATAGGCTTATCGCTAGCAAAGTGTATACAACCAAATCCTCAAACTGGGTAAGTGCAAAGGATAAGGCATCCTAGGTCCAACCGAAGTAAGCTCTAGCACGATCCAACCAACCTTACCACCAAGGTACAACAACTCTAAGGATCTACTAAGGACCCCAAAACAAAGCGACGCAAAGATATCCAACAACAACTCGTTCCACGAACGTCACTAACCCTCATTACCATTATAGATTAGATTCATATGTAACTTGGGATATTTGAGGTATTTCTTTCTTTCCTTTCTATCCTTTCGTTCATTTTCTTCACAACACAGATAAACTATAGAGTCCCTAACCAAGTACATTCCGTATAAAACATTCCGATTTCCCAAATCACTATTACCAATCACGCCATTCCGAAACCATGCGAATGGGTTTAATTCTAATATCACACCATTCCGAAACAACATGAATGGGTTTAATTCTAATATCACACCATTTCGAAACCACGCGAATGGGTATAACTTTATTACTAGACCATTCCGTAGCCACGCGAATGGATTTAATTTTAATATCACACCATTCCGAAACCACGTGAATGGGTATAACTTTAATACTGGACCATTCCGTAGCCACGCGAATGGATTTAACTTTAATACTATACCATTCCATAGCCACGTGAATGGATTTAACTTTAATACTTTACCATTCTATAGTCATGCGAATGGATTTAACTTTAATATGATACCATTCCGTTTCTACGCGAATGGATTTAACTTTAATATCACACCATTCCGAAACCACGCGAATGGATGGAACTGTAATCCGATACATAGGTCATCATCCCAATTCAATTAAACGTTTCAAGACCAACACTCCACCTTTATGACATCAAGGGAATAAACCAATCGTTCCAATAGCATATTGGACTACCTTATTTATTACATCTTTACCGTTTGGGTTTTCAACTAATTCGATACACCGAGCATATAAGAAGGGACCCAAACCATCCCAACACAATGGTTCCTACTCAAGGCACCTAGGCGAACCACTCACACACATGATTCGACTTAATGATCACTATTCAACTATCATCGAACACTTGGTGTCCACAACTTCCAAAGGTCAACCCAAGGATTTTAAGGCCACCCAACGATGCCATGGGCTTCCCTAGACTTCCCACAACCATAGTTCGACGTCAAGACCCAATCAAATATTTCATCAAACACATGATGCTCACAAAATTCTCGGGTGATACTTAAACTCAATCGACCATAATACAATTCTAGGATCCCATCAATTTGACTCATAAGCCCCTTGGGCATTATATCGAACACCTAGTGGGCACAAGATCACCGCTCAATTCCTTGAACTTCCTAAACCTTTCCTAACCATATAGTCATTAAAACACAAGCCATTCCTCTCACTGGGATTTCGTCGAACATATAGTGAGCATAAGTCTCTAGGGATACTTAATACCCCAACAACCTCTATACTAAACCCTCAATCACAACCCAAAGTAGGGATTACAAACCTAGACTAACCCTAGGTTATAAAATCGAATTTTATGGTCGTGAGTACAAGAATAAAAAATATGTACACACACACATACTAGATAGTAGAGAGAAGTTTACCCACCGGAGATTCACCGGATCTCCAAGGTCACCAGAAAACATCCTACATACCACCACAAACCGAGACCACCATGGCGTAGATCGGGGAGCCCTCATCGACATTTGTAAAGTGTGAAATCTACAAAACCCAAAGGATTTCCATAAAATGTAAAGAGAGGAGAGGGAAGAAAATGAGTTTGAGAGAGAGGGGGATGAGACTTACACTTGAGGGATATAGAGATAGCCAACCCAGAAAAATGAGGGTTTCTCAAACTCCCAATGGCATATATTCAACCCCCGTATGAAAAGACCACAATGCCCCTTACTTAAGCTTCCAGACACGAATTAACATACGGCGATCGGTCGACAGCGGCTCACTCGACCATTCGAGACCATAAATAGAGCCTATTGTAAAACCACGACCGGTCGACAGCGGTATGGGGGACCGAACGACGTTGGATATTCTGCAATATTTGCAAACATAACCTCTGAGAGTATTTCGGCCATAACGTCTTCGTCCGACCTCCGATTGGGACGATTCAAGTTGCGTTGGGTTTCAAATGAGATTCTCTACAACTTCCATAAATAATGTATTTCATTTAAAATTACGTTTGAAATTCTAGGTCGTTACATAAAATGGGGCAGAAACCCAAGGACCGCGTAGGTCCTTAGCCAAAAAATCCATCTTTAGGGGGTGGAAAACCCCAAGATTCCCCAATGCTTAAAATAGGGTGATAAATCCAGTAGCCGCAGTGCGGCTCAAATATAGAAAATTGTATTGGGAAGGGAATCTCTGTCCTCATAGGAAAATCCCCTACCATGCCACAGGCATCCATGGAGACACCCTACATCTCCGCAATGATGAAGTCCTTTAGCTGAGGTAACTCCTCATAGAATTGAGCAGTATAGTTGGAGGCAGTTACCTCACATCCTTTGGCATGACCCTGAATGTAGGCCTTCTCAGCCGCCTGTGTGGCCTTCTATAGTTTGGCACAGGTATGATCAAGCTCCATTGTCTTGACCTTGTATTTGTCCTCCATCTTCTCGGCCTCAAAGGCTTTGTCCCTTTTCTACATTTTTGCACATGCATTAGCCCTCATCTTATCCAGCGCGACCTGGCTCTTCTTCTCAACCTGGGCCAGGGCAGCCTCCAACTTTTGGACCTTTACCTTCTCCGTGGAAAGAGCAGCAGAGGCATGTTCATGATTCTTAGACAGAGTATGGACCTTGTAACATCCCAAACTCTAAAACACACAAAAATGAAAAAATTTAAACTTTTTCTTTTGCTAGAAAACCTCAAGTGATAATTTCCAGTTCAAATAAAAGGAACAAGTATAACCTCAACAATAAAACCAAATAGTACTACAGGTACTAAAAAATCTCCAAATAAGTAAGCATCAAGATGAAAGATCTAACTACTACAAAATCTCCAATACCAGTCTCTAAAACAAAAGACAATAAAAGTCTACCAAAAAGGCACTAAGAAAAGTCTCAAACTCATGAATCCTCCAAGGAACGACCTCAGCCAAACAATCTCCTCAAGCATCCATATTCCTCCAGCCTTGTAGTGGACTGCTAATCCTGATACCTATTTCCAAGCTAAAGACAAGGAAATAGAGTATGAATATAATATTTTTAACTTCCAGAACTCAAGTAATATCGGTGAAAAAAATCATGAATATGAGCATCAATGACTTTCATTCCAAAATGCATATTATACATGATACTTTATATATTTTTGGCCAAAGCCCTTTCCAAAAAGATTTGAGCATCCCATGCCCTAAAAATAGCTACTACTATAGGTAGTAGTTTGAACACCCCGCGCACATTTTGGGGTACGTTCCATGCACCCGTTGGACTTACACTGGTTGCCAACAATTGGACTTACTCAAGTTGCCAATAACACCACCCGTCCCACAGAGGCAATGCATAATATATATACATGCATATTATGCTGTCCATCTCAACTCATGCATCAAATCTATACATATCATTCCTTTTCATGCCATTATGTGATAATTCAATAACCAAACAATCATTTAACTCATGCCATAGTAATAATTAACCAAAAGGAACTTGCGATTGTACCATTAAAAATACCATAGTCTTACACTCACCAGTACTGCTGCTCAAACCTTCTCTTTTTCCTTGAGTGAGGCCTCAATGCCTTCCTCGAGTGTCCCTGTCAAAACAAACTACAATTTCAGTCCATATTGCAATATAAGTCGGTACGAAAATAGAAAATTATAAATCAAACCTTTAAATGCCTTAACGTACCAAAAAATATCCTTACATGACATTATTTAGTCATTTTCAACTCCCAAGGACTTAACCAAAATTTTCAGACAGAACACAGCCCAACCGGTCGCCCTAGAATGCGCAACCGGTCGTGCCTCATCAGACTCCAGTGCAACCGGTTGCCCAAAACCTCCAACCGGTCACACCCCAACCGACCTTGGGCAGACCTAAGCTCAACCGGTCGTGCCCTGACCCGCGACCGGTTCCCCTCCCCGCTATTCCAAAATTTGCAGAATGCTAATTTTTCGACTAGAACATCCCTAACTTCGCCAAACCCGATCCAAACACCTCAAGACCTCAAAATCAACCATGTCAAAGTGTCTCTAACATCTAGGGTCTTAATATACATAATTGTGGCTTCCTACAATCTTCCAACACCACTAATTCCCAAGAATCTCCATTAAAATCTAAGGGTTTACCCCAAAAATGAGTTTGGACTTCTATCCTCGATCTAGACCCAATCTGATATGAAACAAAGATAAAATATACATAGATAGATTCATACTTACGTCGTGAATAAGTTTGATGGAGATCTTTTCTTACAAATCGTCCTCCAAAGTCATCGAATTCTCAATCTCCCTTGTTCTCCCTTCTTGCTTCTCTCAAGCCACCTCTCAATACAATTTGGAAAAATGATTTACCCTAATGACAACCTCTCTATGACATATTTTTAGCCCTTTTTACATCCTTGCCCCTTTACTAATCCACCAATTTACCCTTGTGTGGCATTAATCCCCTTATTTTATACTTATTAATGAAAAATATGTAAAATTTATATTAATCCCATTAATAAACCCTTTTAACTCTAATAAGACAAAATAGGTCTATTATTTTCCTTACTTCCTCTTTCGATAATTGTTAAATTTTTTAAAATTATTAATAGAAGAAACGAGTATTACAACTCCTCCCTTCTTAGAAAATTTCACCCTCAAAAGTTAAAGCAAGCAAAAAGGATTACCTGAAAATAAGTGTGGATGTTTCCCCCGCACAGCATCCTCGATTTCCCACGTTGCCTCTTCGACTCCATAATTGCGCCATAGAATCTTGACCAATGTGATCACCTTGGAGCATATCACTTGCTCCTTGCGATCCAAAATATTCACCGGCATCTCCTCATAAGTCAAATCCTCATGCAACTCCAAAGGC
>NMUG010006089.1:0-12774 GCA_002855965.1 Monotropa hypopitys | reverse complement strand
CAGCTTTGTCTAATAAAATAAAAGATAAATTGAAATACATTTTGTGTAAATTTAAAGATTGTTTTGCTTGGGATTATAGTGACATGTCTGGTTTAGATAGATCTTTAGTAGAACATAAAATTCTTATTAAGAAAAATTTTGTCCCATAGCAATAAACACCAAGGCAAATGACACCAGAAGTACAAAAAGCAGTGAAACAGGAGATGGAAAAATTATTTAGAAATGGAGACCAGTCAGGTATGTAGAATGGATTTCAAATATAGTCTCAGTCATAAAAAAGAATGGGGAGGTATGTCATGACTCATCACTGGATTTTGCCCAAATCTAATAAGATCTGGGTGAGAAACAACAGGAACCTCAATAGTGGAGGTTTCTGTCACCTTTCCAGGTTTCTGCCACCTTTCACAACAGATATTTGTTATATTGCCAAAAATAATGTCAATAGTACCAGATATTTGTTATATTACCCAAAAATTGTTTGCGAATAAATACGTTTATTATTCCTTTGTATGTCTCAATCGATAGGAATAACAGTTGCTGGAATATGTGGGTGTGGAGTCTGTTTTCTTGTCTTGGGTCAGGACTTCTTTGGAAACAAACGTGAAGTATAATGAAATGGATTTGAAGACAAACAAACAGGATTTTATTATCTTCAAAGATAAGTACAAATCGACAGGGAATTAACCTAATCGACGGGATAAAACTTACAACTAGGCCTAACAAAAACTACGTAAAAACTGAGATATGTGTTTGTTGTGGATGATCTTCTCTTTGGCTGCCCTTCTCTTGTTTTTATAGCCATTTGTTGATTTTGAATTCAAAGTTCCTTCCCTCCACAGTCTTCTCAAACACCTATGTATAAATAACTACATGTTAGTTAAAAGAGATAGTGGTCTTGGCTATTTTTGTGCCACCTGTTCATACTACATTCAGTTTAAACATATTTTCACTCGATGGAAAATATTCAGTATAATACATTCCTTTTGTAAATATTTTCCAGTCGATGAGAAATATTTAGGACTAATACATTCCTTTTGTAAATATTTTCCAGTCGATGGGAAATATTTAGGACTAATACATTCCTTTTGTAAATATTTTCCAGTCGATGGGAAATATTTAGGATTAATACATTTCTTTTATAAATATTTTCCAGTCGATGGG
The DNA here is from genome assembly GCA_002855965.1 of Monotropa hypopitys. Classification (NCBI taxonomy): domain Eukaryota; kingdom Viridiplantae; phylum Streptophyta; class Magnoliopsida; order Ericales; family Ericaceae; genus Monotropa; species Monotropa hypopitys. The sequence goes on along the minus strand of NMUG010006089.1, from coordinate 11,613 downwards.
AAATATTTAGGATTAATACTTTCCAATTGCCATAAATTAATTTTACTTCAAGTTTATCAAGTTTTGAGAAAAATAAAATAAAACATCAAGTGGTGGTGGTGGTGCGATGGCAGGGGAGGAGAGGGATGAAATGGAGAGGGGGAGAGGAAAGGAGTGAGAGGGATAATGTTGGGAGTTCACACCGAAATGTTGGGGGTTCTATTTAGCATAAATTAGAAAGTACAATTATGAGGGGGAATTGTATTTAGTAATTTGGTGGTTGTATTTAGAATTACTCTCCTAAAATTATCTTGCCCTTGAAATGACATGCTAGCGCTAAAATAAAACATGTTGACAACCTCGGGGGTTAGGCGAACCAAACCTAATGTAGCGACATCACCATTACAACTCCCATACACAACAAAAGTTGGTGCTCCGTGGGTGACAACCACCGTTACGATTCCCATACTGTAACGATGGAAGAACCTAGAAGCTTGGCAATTGGTTGATGTCTGACAGAGTGCCATTGATAGATCTCAATCGAGCTACGTAATATCCAGATGCCAAGAAAGAGCATCCTTAAAGACGTGAAAAAATTCAAGACACGCAAAGAATGGTGGGACTTCTCTCCCCTAAAGTGGTTTAAAGGAGATGCACTTTGACCAGTGACGAATGGAAGGGGTGCTGGCAGGGGCTGTGGCACCCCAAATTCTTGGGTGATCTCATTCTATTTATATATCGGAATTTACAATAGACTTCTCTCATAATCTTGATAAATTTACTTTAGTCTCTTCCAACTTTACCTTTTTTACAAGTCCACTTTGTCAAATTCCTTCGTCCGTCACCAACTCTAAGGAAGATGAACATCAAATACCATAAAACACTATTTCTTTTAAAAACTAGACCAGTGATTGAACAAGAAGTTGGATCAAGTTGATGGGTCACTGCTTCAACTGCGAGTCAACTAGAATCGAACCGTGACATAAAAATTATATCCTAAATATAAATATAACATAAAATTAAAAATAGAGATAATGAGTTGTAACTGTAGAAATCAATGAATCATGTAACTTTTCTATCTACTTTCCAACTTGTCCTCTCTCTAAAATTCTTTCAACCAAAGTGAGAATGAAGTTCACAAGTTCATGGGGCAATCAAACAATGCCTTGGGCAAATTGATAATATGATGCATTAGCTAGTTCAATACCAGTAACTACTAGTTATAAAAGATGGTTCTTCTATTGGGTAATCATCATATAGAACTCATAAATTTCAGTAATTGTTAGCCTATGACATTTTACCCTCGAATTACGGTACCAACCAATGGCAATCAAATAAAGTTGAATGGAGGTATTCTTGTTGGGGGGAGTGCATGTATCCTACATGAGTGTTTGTCCATCTACCCAATGGACTATTCCACATCGGGCGCGTGTGAAAGGGTACATTCACCAATAAAATCTAGACGTCAGGCAAATACAGCAAGATGGACGCGTCAAGACCCTAAACATATTCTCAAAGATTAGACACATGTAGGGTATTGTGATAGTTAAATGTTAATATGTAATTTTGTCAAATTGTCTCATGAAAAAGAGAGTAGATCAAGTGGTGATTGTATGATCTGTCTGTAGGGCTGGATGTGTCGTTCAAATCTCCTTAAGTATCTAGTCCATCAGCTTTTACTCTAGTAACTTGTGAAAGATCCTGTTGGCTATCTCAAATTTTTTTAGTTTTGATTGCATTGCTTTCCTTTTTAGTGAACCTTCTACTCTGGTAACTCGTGGAAGGTCCTGTTGGGTACCCCAAGATGTTCTTGACACCTACTAAAGAAGTTCAACTAAAGACAGCAGATTATAAAAATTTATCCAAAGCAAGACCTATTGATTAAACACAAATACTTCGATATGACATCTAAAAGATGACTTTGCAGTTTATGAGAGGTGATTGTATTCATTAAGTTTTTTGCGTGAATAACCATCTAAACATTTTTTCTACTAATGAGATTAACTGTTGACATGTCTTTTATCTTATAAAGGGCCCCATACTGTAAGTTCGTTTTGGGTCCCAAAGCTCATGACCAGTCTGCCGCAAAATCTTCAAAATTAGTAGCCCGACCAGTTGCCTTGACCCATGGACGGTTCTCGTAGGTTTCCAGTTGAACTAGCGGTTTTCAGTCTCAACCGGTATCGGAGGTTCATCGCGTTGTAAAAACATTTCCCCACAACCTCTCCATCCCTCTCCGTCTCAGGGTCTCCTAATACGTTATAATCGATGTCACCCTCTATAGATAACACTTTCCCTTTGGGTTGGGATCCTCTCCCGTCCATGGAGACGGTCCATTTCTGCCCAATTATGGGCCCTTATCGTCCCACCTTAATGATGCAAACTGTTCGCTTTTAAGAGCCCCTCGAGAATATATATACCATGACAAAAATTACAATGATCATATATTGCAACACTGAATCTGAACCCATGAGGATCGCATTCCTTTTCCATACCATTTACCGTTAAAGTTTCCAGTATCTACATAAGAAAGAAGGTGCATAAGCAACAAATTGAAGTATTTGGAACAGTACCGTGGTGACAACGCTTCTTTTGGATCGAGAGGATGTAGAAGTCCAATAATGTGGATTGAAAGAGGCGGGACGGATCTTCCTGCCGGATAATTCGCCGGTGACGCAAACGCCGACGCACGAAGAGACGAAATTGGTGGGGAGAGAAGTTCTGGGAGAGAACGAAACTCGAGTTTGTTTCAGAACTGTAGTGAGTGATCTGTCCGATGGAGAGAGCATGCGCGTTGTTGTTGTGGGGGAAAAGTGCGAAGCCATGGTGTGGAGAGACAGAGGGGGAATGGCGACTGTGGTGTTTGTTTGGATTACAAAAAGGATTGGGATGGGTTTGGTGGGTCGGAACCCTAAAGGTCCCTTTTGCTAGTGAGATGTGAGAAAAGAAGGAAATGAAAAAGATTTATCTTAATGATAAGAAAAAAAAAAGAAAGGGTTTTGTTTTCTCACTAAATCTCTTTAAAAACAAAAATGGGTTTTGAAGGGATTCAAGATTCTAAATCCTTTCTCATTTCAATTTTTTTTCATCCAAATGAGAGAGAGACTTCATTCCCCCTCACTTTCTTTTATTGGGACAAAAGGTGTAATCGTTCACCCTGAACGTTCTATACCATTGCCATTAGGTAGTGGATTGTAAAGTCATGACTCACACATCTGTCAAAGTATGGCTAGAGCAACTTGTTATTCCAACCAGAGGCATATACAGAGTAAGAGGCAGCACTTCGTCTTGCCTCTCCGTAAATTCGAACCCTCACACGGTTGGTCACAAGTCATTCATTTGCTTCATTTGGACAAACTATCACCATGCTTTGCCAATTGTGTTACATATCTGTTGGCTTCTTATAAGTGGTTACATGCTTCATGCATATAGTGTCAAGTGTTCCTATATTCATGATTGACACCCAAAATTTGTAATTTTATTATCACTTCAAAATGTTTATAATCTTTTTTCTAAAAGGCGTTGTTCTAACATGATCAATTTTTTATAAACATTTATAATTAATTCCAATATGGTAAATTTATCATCATTTGTGGTGAAAAACAAACTTATCAGAATTTCTAACATAATAGGGAGGAGAAAATATGTTATCGAATAAAATAGAAATTGAAAAAGTCAAACTGAAGGCATGTGCAAATACAGTGTCCTTAAGCCAATAATATCATCTCACCGGGGGTGTTTGAGGATTGGGATTGGCAGGTGCCTCACAAAATATAGTTGGTCGTTCGATGATATAACATGTAATCAGCAACTCTGCAAACTTGTAATGTGCTTTGTACTCTCTCTGTGGAACAAGAAGTCAATGATGGAAATTCTAAAATGTAAGGCAATAGTATTTGCAGTGCTTCTCGTGTAAGGATCTTGAGAGACAACTAGAGATGTCATTTTATAAAGGTGAGAATAGTTTTTATAATGTAATAGAATTTTAAAATTCTGTAACAGACATAAATAATGTACAAGCTGAAGGATTACAAAGCAAATATAGGTTAGCCCAATTACAAAGCCCAGTTAAATGTTCTAAAAAGATTAGGTTCGTGTCACGACCATAATTCATCCTCTAAGGGTGTCAGGACAGCGCCAGGCAATTCACGCAATTACCTAAGGCATTACTTTTGTTTTCACTTAATGAATGCTAATAGGATTTTCCCGGTCGTTGATTAACGAAAAAATCCTTAGTTAGACATTAATAATTTATAAACACTGAAAGTAAATACTCTATAAGTAAAATGGATAAGTCCGAGGTCTGTCCACAGGGAAATGATGGAGTTAAAGTAATTGCACGGTAAAGAAGTTTAGTTTTGCAAATGAGGCGGTAGGACGCTAGCCTTTTGTTTCTTCTTTAAAAAGTTAATAAAACTAATGCGTAAAAAGAAAGTACCAAAACAAGTTAAACTAAGTTGAATGGCTATGGGGATTCTAACACCTCGCCTAGGCCAATGTAGACTACTCCAATATCCATGACGACACGAAGGAGGGATCTCGGCCTAGGACCTCCCATGGAATGTTTAACTATCAAGCACAAGCCACGGGTCAAGAGATGACACGGGAGCTAGAGTTCGGCTCTCTAGACCACTTACAATTCAAAGGTGACAGAGCTACAAGCACAGGATGTACGTGGCACAACCCGTCAAATAGGTTAACAATCCCAAACTTGGGCCAACGGGTGAGTACCACATGCCCCTAACTCCTACGAAACCTCAAGACAACAATTCAATAGCAATTAGGTGGTTTTAGGTGAATTCGTTCACTTAGGCATTTTATCGAATACCTAGCGGGACATCGCACCAAGCATGTGCCGTGCCATTATTCATGTCTATGACATATTAAGGTGATTAACACCGCTTGGCTTAGACCCTAGGTAGTGAATTCCTACACCCTAGGCCACTACATTTATGCCCAAAAATGGAGCAATCGAACACGAGCCAATATTGGGGTGCTAGTAACCCCATGGCCAAACCAATGAGGTTAAGCCTCCATTAATACTATACTACAACTATTAAAGTAATAAAACACAAACAAACACAAGGGTAAAAAGGGAATACAAATTTTATTAAACACAACATAAGCAATAAATTACATAAATGGATAGAGGAAGAGGAACATTACATGTTTAATGCCCGGAACTTCATCCAAAACCCATCGAAAAGTCATAGAAATGAAGAGAAAATAGTGGAGGAGGAGAGAGAGAGAGAGAGAGAGAGGCTCTCCCCTCTTGAAACCCTACTAAAACATAACATTACAACCTAATTCCCTAAAAACTCGAAATATACAAAGTATATATACTCCCCCCACCAAATAATTACAAAAATGCCATTAATGAGCTATTTTTCATGGATTTATACAGTTAGGACCGGTCCACGACGGTTCAGTGGACTGGTACAAGACCTATTTTTTCTGATTCCAAATCCTTCTGCTCAAAATCCGTCCAAAAACCTTCAACTTGTACCGGTCCACGACGGTTCAGTGGACCGGCACAAGCTGTAGTTTTTTACCAGATTGTTCATCTTTTCGATAGCTTTCCAACGCCATATTATAAAGCTCGATCGGAGCTTCACATCAAAAGTTATGCCCGTTTTACCGACGGGGGTGCAGTCATGGCATTGTTCAGTTGTTTTCTTCTTGATCTTCCGGAAATTTGAGACCATCTTCCGGAAATTAGCACTTTGGTGCTCTTTGATGATCCTGACTTCAAATCATGGCTCAGGTTGAAATCGGGGACTTCCGGACTCCTCCGGGGAGTGCTATGTACAAAAACGAACTAAATAGTAAACAACTAATAACGAAAACTAATTAAAAGGAGATAGATTGGCACACAAAAACTACATTATTATGTGCTAATCACACCCCCAACTTATCGTTTGCTAGTCCCGAGCAAACACACTACGACTCGATCTAACTAACGACATAAAAAGTAAGGGATAGGTCCTTTGAAGCCTCGGGCAGCCCCGATAGGCCGAGTGAGGTCTCGCGAGGGTTTTTAGCAATGAACTACCCACAAAACAAAGTAAACTACTTTTTCGTGGCAAACTAATCATGCAAGCTAAACACTCAAAAACATAAGAAAAGAAAGTGGATCCTTAAAAAGAAATGCGGGCAAACTAAGTTCACAATGCTAGCACGTGAAAAACAAGTCATGGCACCAAATTCTAACGTGTACGTGCAAGGCCTTTTGTCGCAAGTGAGACACGACCCAAAAGTCTATCCGAACCGAGTCTCGACTTCAATTCTTACCGTGTCACGCACTCAACAAAATAAGACATTCGAAATATGGGTGCATACTCAAACTCTCATATGTGCGGGCGGAAGATATAATTATGTGAAAAACAAGACATCCCGCACATTGTGACACGAAAGAAGCTCTATATAAGTGGATGTGATCTCATGACTAGAATTGTATAACAAAGGGAACATGTGGTCTAAATTAGCATGCACAAATGATTGCCGGCCTATAGGATCAATTAGGACTTTCCGGTTATAACTTTAAGGTAAGGAATGTATCGGATACGTATCGGATACATGTCGGATACGTATCAGGCTAAGGACTTTCTTTGGAGTTTGAGAATAGGCATATACAAATGATAAGAGGACAAATCAATAAACGAGGCCCTCGCCAACCAATCTACACCTCCAAATCGTTACTTTTCAACTACGACACATTCAATTTTTTTTTCAAATTTTCCTCAACCTCCAACACATTCTAAAACAATGAAGAACAATGTGTTTCTTCTTTACAAATGATTAGGTGACTCCCCCAACTTGTTTGATTTTCCAACTTTTGGAAATTTCATGATTTTTCTAAGGGGAAAGTACACCACAATGAAGTATAAACATAAGCCACCTTATGACTCCCAAATATATCTAAAACATGATTTTTACCGTTCTCAAAGCAAAGTATGGAATTTTATGGCTCAACAAGAAAATGGTTCGTGTAAGAGGGCTCAAGTGGGCTAAAGGGGAAATATGCAAGAAGGAACGAACCGGCACAAAAATTAAAGAATGCCTAAAATCCTCTCCTATGGCCAACAACAACCGTGCATGCCAACCCAAAAGATATAATAGTGATAGTGAATTCCCAATGATACAACGAAAGATAATGAGATCGACAACGAGTAAATTTTTGTTTTCGTGACAAACAAGAGTTCATTTGACACCACTCTAAGGAAAGGTAAGGATCTAAGCTCACTTGGGCATAAGTCTCCACTAATCTAGCCTTCTAGACATCCGAGGTATGACTCACAAGCAAATCAAACCTATTTATATGTGAAGTGCAAAGAGGTTAAAATCTAGGTGCCAAAACAAGTACTTGCAAAATGCTAGCAAAGTGAACTAAGATGCCACCTATAAATCCTATAAAAGGATCAACAACTTCCTACTCATGTCATAGAGTTAAAAACTCGCAAAATCTCAAAATCCATGCAAAAGTAACTCACTATCTACACTACGAATCCGTCACGTGTATGACACGAGCTATACTTTTCTCCCTGCCTCAAAGGGCAAAATAAAGGCAGACGGCTATACTAGACCGTCAGTTCAAAATTTTTAAATTTTTTAGACTCTCTAATGGGACTAAAAACTAATAATAAAACAAAAGATATGGCACAAACATGCGCCACTCCCCCCAACTTAAATGGTGCAATGTCCTCAGTGCAAAAGACAGTCAAAAGAAGGAAAAAGAGCCATGTACCTCCGGGGTGGTGTAAACCATCCAATACCATCATTACCTCAAGTTGCAAAAGACAATGCCCGCAAAGCTCCAAGATAGAACAAAGAACCCTGTAAAGACTAACAAGCTAATACAAACTACAAGGAAAATGATTAGTCCAAAATTACTTGCTAATGGTAGCCAAGCGTGTAAACACTGATTTTATTTAATATGAGTTCTCACGCGACTCTCCATGAGTAGTACTTTTCGCCCCACTATTCTCACTTAGTAGTATACTAGAGAAGGAAATCTCTCGGAATTTCGGGGTAGGTCGCTACTCAACAGGTAATGCCTCTCACTTTTTGGAGAGACATCCCAATCGGCTTTTGCTTTCATCCCTACTCTGTCGGGGTAATCCCAGATAATACACTACTAAGGCCAGAATAACGGGCATCTATACGAGACCGGCCATAGCCGTTCGAGCACGGCAAACACTAGAGGCATCTCAACCTCCAAGGATTTATTATCTTCTAGACGTTATTTTTTTTATATTATTTAACAAAAAAATAAAGTGCGGGAAACAAAAGAAAGAGTAGAAAATAAAGGGTAATAAAAAAAATAACTATGCCTTTAAGAGGCGGTAGCAACCGAGAAAGCGGCCCTCCAAATTGGAGGATCGTATTTCCAAAATAGCCTCCCTGGGGGGCGTAGCATGTCATGAACGCACACTCCCCCTTCCTACAGTATTGTAGCCGCCCAAGCCAAATGAATAAGTATTTTGAGTATAAGGGGGCTTGTCGGTGCCTAAACAAGAAATGATCAACCACCCTACCACCACGGATGACATTGACTTTCAAGGCGTTGACACAAGAAATGGAACATTAATCATGACTCTTAAGGAGTCGATCAATGCCTAAAAAATCAATATAATCTAAAGCAAGCACATGAGGTGGTGGTAGGAGTGCACAAAGGGTGGGGGACACATATGCAATGGAAGGTGTAGGCTCATCCCTAAAAGTGGACTCCCCAAGAGTAGCAATAGAAATGGGTGCAACAACGGCACTTTCAATAACCTCTTGGGGAATACTAGGCAAATAAGGCTCTATGGCCAAAGGGCAAGCAACAATCACAAGTTCACTACCCCTACAATCCACCTCTAACTCCTCATCACTCGAATCATACAAACAACTTACCAAATTTTTTTCAAGAGGACTGAGAGGAGTATCATTTTTAAGAGCCACCCCTCAAGAGACACCCCTTCTACTTATACACAATTTTGTATACTTAGAGTATTTTTATATATTACTTATAGAGTTAAAACCTTAATTACACCCAAAAATCCTTCCATCCTCTCACAAATTTTTTTCAATATTCTCAAAATATTTTTAATTTAATTATAATGCGGAACGGGTATTACAACTTTCCCCCTTTAAAAATTTTGCCCCCGAAATTTAAAACATACCTAAAAACAAGTGGGGATGATCCCTTTGCATGCTCTCCTCGCCTTCCCAAGTCTCCTCGTCAACGCCATGGTTTCTCCACAAGACTTTAACACATTGCACCACTTTAGAACGTAACACTTGTTCTTTGAAATCAAGAATCTTCACTGGCTTCTCTTCATATGACAAGTCATCGTCTATCTCCAATGGTTCCGCTTGCAAAACATGAGTCGGATCGTGAACATACCTCCGCAACATAGAGACATGAAACACGTTGTGAAGTCGTGACAACTCCACTGGCAATGCCAAACGGTATGCCGTAGCCCCAACTCTCTCTATAATCTCATACGGACCAATGTATCTAGGCACCAACTTCCCCCTTCCTCTAAACCGCATAACCCCCTTCTAAGGTGATACCTTCAAAAATACATAGTCACCAACGTTGAACTCCAACTCCCTTCTCCTATTATCCGCGTGGCTCTTTTGACGACTCTGAGCCACCTCCAACCTCTCTCGAATTAGTTTTACTCCATCTGATGCCACTTGCAATAGTTTCGGCCCCAAATTTTGTCTTTCTCTAATTTCACTCTAACATGTTGGTGTCCGACACCTTCTACCATTTAAAGCCTCAAATGGTGCCATCCCAATGCTACTTTGGAAGCTATTATTATAAGCAAATTCTATCAATGGCAAAAAGTCATCCCATCCTCCTCGAAAATCAAGTACACAAGACCGCAACATATCCTTTAGTGTTTGAATGGTCCTCTCCGATTGCCCATCCGTTTGAGAATGAAAAGCGGTAATAACCTTCAAAGAGGTACCCAAAGCTTGTTGCAAACTCGCCCAAAACCGTGAAGTAAATTTGGGATCTCTATCACTTACTATAGACATCGGTGCACCATGAAGTCTAATAATCTCTTCAATATATTGCATAACGGTTCGTGTTGAAGGAAGTCCTCACCGGAAGAAAGTGAACCGACTTCGTTAACCGGTCCACAATCACCCAAATAGAATCGTAGTTGCCCTTAGACTTTGGCAATCCCACCACAAAATCCATCGTCACGTGTTCCCACTTTCACTCGGGTATTGGTAAACTTTGAACTAGCCCTCCCGGTCTTTGATGCTCAATCTTTACCCTTTGACATGTAAGGCACTTAGCCACAAAATCAACAATCTCTCGCTTCATACCTCTCCACCAAAAATTTTCACGCAAGTCACGGTACAGTTTTGTTGCTCCCGGATGCATAGCAAATCTAGAATTGTGCTCTTCCTCTAAAATATTCCTCCTAAGCTCCATATCTTCCGGTACACACATTCGACTCCCAAACATTATCATGTCATCACCCCGAATAACAAACTCAGACTTCTCTCCCAATAAAACTTGTTGACGGACATTCTCCAAAAACACATCACTCTTTTGTCCAATTCTAATTTGTTCTTCAAATAGAGGTTTCACCACAAGTGTTGCTAAAAGAGCCCCGTCCTTCCCAAATGCCGTATCCATTTCCAAGCCTTTCATTTCTTCAAAATTTTAAACTCGAGCAGAACCCAAACAACTCAAAGATCTCATAGATTTTCTGCTCAAAGCATCCGCTACTACATTTGCCTTTTCCGGATGGTAATGAATACTACAATCGTAGTCCTTGATCAACTCCAACCATCTACGTTGCCTCAAATTAAGATCTTTTGGGGTAAAAAGGTACTTCAGACTTTCAAGATCCGTAAAAAATTCACATGTTAGCCCGTATAAATAATGTCTCCAAAGTTTCAAAGCAAACACTACGGCGGCTAACTCCAAATCATGTGTAGGATAGTTCTTTTCATAGGTCTTGTTGGGGTCCGAACTAAAAGGAGGCCGGAGCCACGACCTCCTCCAGGAGGACCACCGCTCAGACCCGCCAGCAGGCGGCCAAACAGATCAGAGCCGACGGCAGTGCCTCTCTGGGGCTCTCTCCGGCCCGGGGAGTCAAAGCCCAGAGGAGGTACCTAGCCGAGGCACCCAGCATCAAAGGTCATGCGACCGATCAAAGCTTCAACGACAACAGGGCCTCTCTGGGGCTCTCTCCGGCTCGGAGACTCAAAGCCCAGAGGAGGTTCCTAACCGAAGGGACTCAGCCAAGGTCGTGCGACCGATCACAGTACGGGCCGACGAGAACGCTTCTGTGCAGAGGTCTTCTCGGTCCAGGACGGCCCGGCCAGCAACAAGCAGCGCCGAAGCGTGTTGCTTCGGCCAGACAGGACAAATGCCTTGTTCACAGCGAAGATTCCCTCGGGGACAGCATCCCGGGATTTGCGCACATGGCAGACACATGCCTGACACAGAATCAGCTTTTCTGTGATTCCCGCCGCATGCCAGACCACCTTTTGTCAGCTTTTCTGCCGCCCGATGTTGTCAGGCGGCGCCGCCTGACATTGTCGGGGCCGACCGGTCGGCCACACGACAGCCCACTCAGAGGGGACAGGTGCACTGCCCCACGCCACAGGTGGACGACT
>NMUG010006088.1:0-12774 GCA_002855965.1 Monotropa hypopitys | reverse complement strand
ATAGGGGAAGAGGCAGGTCTACACCCAAATATACCTGTATCCTGAAGGAGATCTAGAGAATACTTTCTCTAGGATAACGAGATACCATGGCGAGACCTAGCAACCTCAATACCAAGAAAATAACGAAGAGAGCCCAAATCCTTAACATCAAATGATGTACCCAGGTCATGCTTTACTTGAGCAATTCTTGATGCATCATCACCAGTGATAATAATATCATCAACATAGACAGAGATAATAATACACCTCCATTGAGACTGGCGACGAATAAAACATGTGTGATCTGAATGACACTGAATAAATCCCATACTGAGAACCACATCGCTAAACTGACTAAACCATGCACGAGGAGACTGTTTCAGGCCATAGAGACTTTCGAAGACGACAAACTTTCCCAGAACACTCCCCCTGAGGCTGAAATCCCGATGGAGGATCCATATAAATTGTCTCAGTCAAATCTCCATTCAAAAAAGCATTTTTAATATCAAGTTGATGAAGATGCCAATCAAAAGAAGCAGCTAATGAAATAAGAAGGCGAAAAATAGCTAACTTAGCCACCGGAGCAAAGGTGGCCCCAAAATCCTTACCAGGGACCTGAGTAAATCCCTTGGCAACCAAACGTGCCTTATAACGATTAATAGATCCATCCGCCAAGTGTTTCAGACTAAACACCCATTTACACCCAACAGTACGCTCACCTGTCGGAAGATCGACAAGCTCCCATGTCTGATTGTCCTGAAGAGCATCCATTTCCGCTTTCATGGCAGCAACCCATTTAGGATCTTGGAGAGCCTCATGGACAGAACGGGGAATAGAGACCGAGTCAACCTGATTTACAAATGCTTTATAGGAAGCACAGAGGCCTTGATAAGATACATACTTTGAAATAGGATGATTAGTACTCTCAGCCAAAAGATAACGAGCAGGTGGACGACGAACACGTGTAGGGTAACGGGGAGAGGCAATATCAGGGGAAACCACAGAAGGTAAGGGAGAAGGAGAGATACCTGAATCCGGAGAAGACGTTGGCAGGGGTTCAGATGAGCGAGGACAGCGGGAGTACACCTGCAATGGATCGTGAATGATAACAGGAGGCAATGAGTCACCAGTGGAATCAAGAATAGGAATGAGCCTAGGTAATGTGAAATCCTCAGCCACAATAGGTTCCACTGGTATTTGTCCTGCAGAGGGAGAAGAATCTGGAAAGAAAGGAACAGTCTCCAGAAAAGTAACATCCAAAGTATGATATATGTGACGAGTAATAGGATCATAACACCGATATCCCTTTGACATGGAGGAATATCCTAAAAAGATAACGAATAGCCTTGTCATCAAGTTTAGTGCGGGTAGGACTCTTATTTTGCACAAAACAAGTACATCCAAATACACGAGGCACTAGAGAAAAGAGTGTAGCATTGGGTTTAAGAATGTGAAGCAGTGTTTTGCCTTGAAGCACACAGCTAGGAGTACGATTAATAAGATACGTGGCAGTGAGAACAGCCATGTGGCAGAAATATTTAGGAACATTCATACCTCGTAAGAGACATCTAACAATAGACATGATGTGACGGTTTTTACGTTTTGACACACCATTTTGTTCATGTGTACGTAAGCTGTTGAAGGATTCCATCTTGATTAAGAGCAACTCGAAATTCATCGGTGATATACTCCCGACCATTATCAGACCGAATATTACGCACCACAGTATGATATTGGGTTTTAATCATTTGTAGAAAATTTCTAAAGTGAGTAAAGACTTCAGATTTTTTCTTCGTAAGATATACCCAAGTGCAACGAGTGTAATCATCAATAAAGGTGACATAGTAACGATGGTGAGACAAGGCAGTAACAGGTGAAGGACCCCAGACGTCAGGATGAATAAGGTCAAAAGCACTAGGAGCTCTATGCATACAGGGAATATAAGAGGTACGAGTGTGTTTAGACAATTCACAGACCACACATTTGAAATTAGACTCCTTGCAAGCTTTATTTAAGTGAGGAAACAACCAGCACAAGTATTGAAAGTTGGCATGTCCAAGACGTGCATGCCACAAGTCTAAAGTTTTAAGACGGAAGTCAAATTTATGAGAATCTGGCAAAAAAGAATTACTAGAACACAAAGGTTGCAGATTAGAGGATATAGGAGATCCAAAGTAATAGAGGTCGTCACGCTTATACCCCATGTCAAAAATCTTCTTCGAAGTCAGGTCCTGCAAGTAGCAACAAGAAGGTAGGAATACAACAGCACAATTATGATCTTTGGCAAGACGATTAACCGAAAGAAGATTGTAGGCAAAATTAGGGACATAGTAAACAGACGAAAGAGTAATATCAGTGGATAAACAAACATCTCCCTGATGACGAACTGGTATGGAGGATCCATCAGCAATACAGACTGATTGAACAATAGGAGTAACAGAAGAGGCAAATACCGAAGACTCACCGGTCATATGATTATTAGCACCAGAATCCAGAATCTAAGTGGAATGGGCTAACTTACCATGAAGAGCGGTTGGAGTACCTGTGGCAATTTCATTTGTGGGACCACAGGACGAGAAAGCCTTCTTTCCAGTATTGTCCATGAATCCGAATAATATAGAATATGATAGAAATCACAAATAGGCCAGAAAATTCATACCGCTTTAGTCGTAATCACTCATAAAAGAGCAGTGGGGGATCCCGATAGATTTGGATGGCCGATCTGGATGGCAACAGATCTGGTGATAGCAGATCTGGCCGATGGCGGATCTAAATGGCGGCAAACAGACTAGATGATAGCGGCAGAGAGTGGCGACGAATGCGTAACAAGATCGTTGGTTGTTGGATCTGGATGGCAGATCTGGACCGGAGAAGGCAGAGAGCGACCGGAGGAGGGTCGTCAGACTGCTGTGGCGGCGGCAGCAACAATGGCAGATTTGGATCTGGATGAAAGTGATGGGCGGCGAACAGGGATGGCTGCCGGAGTGCGAAAAAATAGCCAGGCGAGAGGCTAGCGAAAGTCAGTGACCCCTGGGAAGACCAAGCAAGGGCTGTCGGTGGCTAGAGAAGGTCACGCCAGGACTGACGACGACTGGTGAGGCCAAGAAATGGCTGGCGACGATCAGTGGTGACCGACAGCGAGATGGACAGCTGCTGGTTACTGAAAAACCCGGCGATAGGCTGCGGTGGTCATGGGTTTGTGCCCTACGGTGGGCGCCACAGAGGAGAGGTGTCGGGGCTGGCGACGATGGCCGGAGAGAGAGGTGTCTGGGAGAAGGAGGCCCGACTGACAGAGATGATCGGAGAGAGTGGCAGCGGGATAGCCAGAAAGGACCACCAGCGAGAAGACCGGAGAGAGCCGGCGGTGAGGGCGGCGGGTCAGTTGCTGAGGGCGGCGGCTATGGCTGGAGGGCTGCTGATGCCCTAATCTGCCCTAATCGATTTGATAAAAAAAAGAACGGATATGGCTCTGATACCAAATTGAATTTAGAATAGGAAGAGAATTGTATATTCATTGATTCTTTGAATGTACAATGGAGCCCTTATTTATACACAAGGAAGATACCCTACTATGGAAATACAATCACTCACATAATTACAATCAATAAAAATGGAAATAAATTTGGTCAACATGACCAAATATAACTCCATCAAATCCCTATAATTCCGCAATTCCTTTACTAATTCCAACAGTTGTAATAATATAGACAATGATTCCTCTTATCTTTATTATTTGTTTTAAAAAAATGGTTTCAAAATTTTGGGCCGTTACAATCTATTATACATTTTACCTCTTTGTCCCAGTCATATTTTTAATTTGTCTCAGTCATGCAATTCTATCACAGTCATACAATTCTATCTCAGTCATTAATTTATAAACCCACCACCCTTTGTCCCAGTCACATTTTTATGTCCCAGTCAGCGTCTTAGTCATACTTTTTTGACACATCACACAACTCTTACAATTCTGTTCTGAACACACGGGCCCGTGTGTGGCCCCACGTGTGGGGCTCACACGGGCCTCAAAAAAACGTGCCAACAATACGAGTCACCGCTCACACTTTTTTGACACGTCACACAACTCTTACAATTCTCTTCTGAATACACGGGCCGGTGTGTGGCCCTACGTGTGGAGCCCACACGGGCCTCAAAAAAACGTGCCAACGGCACGAGTCACCGCTAGTATATATATAGAACCAAGATTCAGTCAGGAGGTCCTTATTTTGGCACCCGAACAAATTTTCATGATCGGAATCATCCAATGTTTTTAAAATATGTTTTAAGTGTTCTTGCGAGGAATTGCCAAAAAACTAGTCGGAAAGGGCTTGATCCGAGCAGTTTTTCATAAAACTGTTTATTTACGATGTTTATAAAAATTACTCGGATCAAGCTCTTCCTGAGCAATTTTTTGACAATTCCTCGCGAGAACACTTAAAAATATATTTTAAGGGTATAATTTTTTTGTTAAAATAAGGACCTCCCGACTGGATCCCGACTTCCGTGGACACAAATTTTGACACAAAAAAGGATACATAATTTGTGGGGCGTATTCTGAATCACACTATGATGATCCAAATCATTCATGATATTTAGATTGATAAAATACACGACCCTGCAAAAATTTAGCTCATTCGGATATCAGTAAGAGCTTGATCAAAACAGTTTTCACATAAAGCTTGACAGAAACTAGTGTTTTATCAAAACTGTTTGGATCAAGAACTTACAGATATCCAATTAAGCTAAATTTATGCAGTTATATATTTTATCGATTTAAATATCATGAACAATTTGGATCATCACATTGGGTTTCAGAATTGGCCCCACAAATTTTCGGGAATTTAAAAGGAATTAAAAGATGGAATAAAGGATTTAATTAAAAGACTTAATAAATATCTGGGGGTTAAAGTGCAAGAAACAGAAAATTAAAGGGGCAAAGAGTAAAAAAGGTAGCTAATTGGGAATTGGCTATGGCAGGTGTCGATCAAGAACTCTGTCGCGTAAGGAAGATAGATACAACAATGTATATGTGTATGCATGCAACGAGGTGTCAAGAATCGTTTGTGTAGGTGTCGAGTTTGAGTTTTATTTCAGAGTTGTATTCGAGGTATGCTTTAGAGTTTATGAGTTGTCTTTCTTTTCAGTTTAGTATGTGATTAGTGAGTTGTAATCTAGTATGGTTGTCATGTGTCAATCTTGGACAATTGTCTTTACGATTATCATGGTTAGTGCGCGATAATTTTGTGGTATCAGAGCTTGTGGTTTATAGGTTTTGTAGACTAGTGGAGTCAGCTGAACTGTGGACAATATGGTGCCATTGAGTTAGAGTATAGAACTTGTTCTTGGCGCATTTCCTTATTATTCTATTTTTGTTGAGCATAGCTATTATGAAGGGTGGAGTGCAGCAAATTGGAGAGCAGGAGTCATCATCTTCTATAGGGCAGATGCAAGAGAGGCGGGATGAGCCGTTGAGAACAGAGCGTGTGAGAGAGGAGGAACATGTTGATATAGATCCGGTTCAGCAGCTTCAGGAGGCTATGATAAGAATATTAGAGAATCAGGCCTAGTATTTTGAAAGGCTTCCTATGCAGCCAGCCTCAGAGCAAAGGCCATTGGTGGACATTCATACTTTATTATTTAAAATTTTTAAAGCGATGGATCCACCAGCCTTTACTGGGACTAAGGGGGAAGAGGATGCTGAAAATTGGATGAGAAAGATAAAACAGATTGTCAATATTATGAGGGTGTCCGATGACGATAAGTTAAGACTAGCAGTATTTATGCTATTTGAGGAAGCGTATCATTAGTGACAATCTTCTGAGAGAGCGTTGTTAGCAGCGGGGTAGATGTGAGAGTCAATTGGAGGGATTTTGAAGAGTCTTTTAATGAGAAATACGTTTCAATATTACCAAGGTAAAAAGAGGAAGGAATTCATGTTATTGGAGCATGGTATGATGTCTGTTGATGAATATATGGCCAGATTCATGGCTTTGTCTCGTTTTGCACCATTTATGGTCACTACGGAGCAGGCGATGTGTGAAAAATTGCAGATAGGATTAAATTCTCAGATTGAACCCCGAGTTGCAATATTTGAGGAGAAGAGTTTTAAGCGGTTAATTACAAAATTAAAAATAGTTGAGAAAGAAGTAAAGAAGGTAGATAATCGGAGGGAGCAAGCTAAAAGGGCTCGGACCGATAATCAGCCGCAACAAAGAGGAGTTGGATGTCCATAAGTTGGGGAGGTCAAAATTTACAGTTTAGTAGAGGATCGTCCGAGCTATTTGGACAGGGTTTCGTAGAGGTCAGAGTAGAGGGCAGAATGTTAGTGGGCAGAGGAGAGATGCAACTAGTCAGTAGCAGAGTTATCCGGGTAGACATGTCTCGAGTAGGGATGTCAATGGGGAGGGGCAGGGGTGGATATTATAATCTCCATCCCCGATCCCCGAACTAACCCTCCACCTCCATACCCACTCCAATCCCCATCGAGGATAATTTTCTAACCTCCATACCCACTCCAAACGGAGATCGGGGATATCCAAACAGCGAATGAGGATTCGAATTAATAAAAAAAGATTATTCAAAAAATATTTTGTATTTAAAAACATGGCAGGTGTATACAAAACATGATTGAGATAAAATGTACCAAAATAGGACACTGTAGACTGTGGATTTTGCTTCCCTAACTTTTGAAGCATGGGCTGTCAAGAGAGAAGAGATCAACAAAAGCCCTTCAATTACAAAAATAAAATAAAAATCATATGTGCAGATAAAATGCTAACAAACTATGAAGAGATCCACTGCAGAGAAATGGTTAAGAACCTGCAAGATCTGTGGATTAGCTTGCATCGTACGGAGGGCTTGAAACTGAAACAGGATAGCAAAACAATTCGCGATGAGACAAAAAGAACATTGACGAAAACATTTGCATACGTGCCAGCACAACATAAATAGAGAGAATGTACCTAGCAGATTGATAACCTTCACTAGTGTGTGACACACATAGAAAGTAATGAATTACACACCACTACATCAAAATCAAAATCCACTTTGATAATGTAGGAATGTATTTGCATACCTTGAGTTAGAGTAACAGGACTTGTGCAAGCAGAAAGCAAGCCGCGAACTGTGATAAGAAGACAAAATAAGAAAAATTAATAACAAAGCATGATATTACATCACAGTTGTGGGACGAAGTGGCAGACATCCTAAAATGTAAAGAACCCGCTTGGAGAGAGCGAGAGAGAGCGAGAGAGCGAGATGGAGAGAGAGAAACCTTGTGGAGGGAGACGTAGAGAGCTGGAGGAGACGGAGATGGAGGTTCACCGACCAGAGTGTTAGAGGGGAGGATGGCTGTGCAGCGAGCAAGCGAGCGAGAAGACATTGAGAGTAGGGCATGCGACATGCGTAGAGAGAGACTGTCTGTAAGATAGAGTCACAGACTCACAGAGACTAGAGAGGGACAGGGGCAACGGGGAGACGAGATGGGTACGATTAGGGTTTGTAATCAAGGGCAGGGGAATTAAAATTATTTTATAATATATATATATTATTAAACGGGTAGGGGCGGGGCGGAGACGGGACGAGGACAGAGTCTTACTTGCATCTAACTCGTTCTTTGTTTGGAGTTTAAAAATTAACTCTAAATCCTACCCGATCCTCGAATAATCCCCAAATTACTGATCCAATTGGGGTGGGGAGGGGCGGGTTGGATGAAATTGTTATCCTTAGTCTCGAGGTTGCAATTGTCTGAAGTGAAGTATTTTAGATGTAATCAGATGGAACACTATGCCAGGAACTGCACCGAAAGAACATTCACTTATTTATATTGTGGTCAGCCAGGCTACATGCAGTGGGAATGTCCGCAAACAATGGTAGAGGCATCGTCAATAGGGAATGTTCCTAGCAGAAGTCGTGGTGCAGCAGTCAGTTCCAGGGGAGGAGGAGTGAGTAAACCATCAGTAGCAGTCATGCATGGTAGAGTTTTTGCAATCGCAGAACATGATATTCTATATGTTTTAAATTTCGGGGCAAAATTTCTGTAAGTTGGGGAGAATTATGAAAATCCTTCATTTAATTATGACTAAATTAAGCGGAAATAAGGATTAATACTCAAGTTTAAAGTATTTAAAAATATTATCGAGTAAAATAAATAATCGAAATAAATTATAAGACTTGAATAAATTAATTAGAATTTATTTGAGAATTTTCGGGAATTAAAAAGGCATTAAAGATGGAATAAAGGAGTTAATTAAAAGACTTAATAAATATCTGGGGGTTAAAGTGCAAGAAACAAAAAATTAAAGGGGCAAAGAGAAAAAGGTAGCCAATTGGGAATTGGCTATGGCAGGTGTCGATCAAGAACTCTGTCGCGTAAGTGAGATAGATACAACAATGTATATGTGTATGCATGCAACAAGGTGTCAAGAATCGTTTGTGTAGGTGTCGAGTTTGAGTTTTATTTCAGAGTTGTATTCGAGGTATGCTTTAAAGTTTATGAGTTGTTTTTCTTTTCAATTTAGTATGTGATTAGTGAGTTGTAATCGAGTATGGTTGTCACGTGTCAATCCTGGATAATCGACTTTACGATTATCAGGGTTGGAGTAGGGTTCACAATGCTCATTTGTGAGGGACAAAAAAAAAAAAGAAGCCAAAAACTTGTGAACAGTTGCTTATATATATGGAGGATATGCATATCTGCATTGATTTAGTTATGGAAGCTTAATTATTGGTTTATATTTCTTATGTGTTTGGGTCTCTCATTGCTCCCTAGTATTGATTTGCGAGTTTCGATAAAGAATAAAAGATAATAAATTTTGGTTTGTAGATTTGGTGCTTTGCCTCAGGCCCATTGCTCTCACTCTCCATGATCGTTCATAATTGCTAGCATTGTAGTTATGGTTTTTTTTGTACACCATTGTGGTTCAGTTTTGCTATATTGGATTCACATTACCCTTGTTCACATTGTTCTCTTTCAAAGCAGATTGGTTTTCGCCTAGTACAGTGCATAGATTGGAGCGACAAGTAGTCCCACATTTTTTCTCTGGGAAGTCAAATGACCACCCGCCAGAAAAATACATGGAATGTCGGAACATGATTGTTTCTGTTTACATGGAAAACCCGGAGAGGAGACTGTCAGTTGCAGATTGCCAAGGACTGGTAGCTGGTATTGATTCTGATGACTTAATCCAAATCTTTAGGTTTCTTGATCACTGGGGGATCATTAACTACTGTGCGTCTGCGCCCAATCATGATACTCGGTGTGATGAGTCCTATTTGAGGGAGGATTCAAATGGCGAGGTTCACGTGCCATCAGCTGTTCTGAAGTCTATTGATAGCTTAATTCAGTTTGACAGGCCTAAATGTCTGCTCAAGGCAGCAGATGTTTATCCATTATTGTTGTCCCATGATGGTGCAGAGTCTGATCTGGAAAGCAGAATCCAGGAGCGATTATCTGATAGCCGATGCAATTATTGTTCCTGTCCCTTAACCATTGTCTATTATCAGTCTCAGAAAGGGGTAATTTCATACTGGTTACAAACCTTTTGTTCTATTGTTCTATTTTTTTTTCTTTTTTCAATTGAAGCTCATATTCTTTATTGTGTCTTACTACCATATTCTTTATTTTGGCACACTTTCTTTTGCCAATGGGAGAATTCAAAGCTGAAGGATGTAGTTTGAATATCTAGGTTTGGTCATTGCACTTGAGGGTACAAATCCAAGTTGACCTAATTAAAGATACGAGCATGCAATATGCCTTAAGTTTTTTCTTCTTTACATGTCTATCTTCACTTTCTCTCCCACCTCACTCCACCATGGTGTGATCTGCCATCGATTGGGTCTTTTGGTTTAGCTCACATGTCACTGTTATCTTTGTTATATGGTTTACCATATGCAGGAAATGGGTGAAATGTCTAATTTACTCCTGCAGCAAGTACTTCAGGCAACTCAGGATTATCTTTGGTTACTAATCCACGGATTTAGATGGTGGGTTGACATCACAATGAAGTGGAAATCACAGGATTTCATTTTTACAAAATGAAATGATGGAGACTATATTGACACATGGCATGGAGTACAAGGGCTGGCCTACCCATATTATAATTATCTATTCATATATACAATTTCATGGTTCGAGTCTGAGCACAATCACTTTGCGTAACTAAAAGTTAGGTTTGTCCTCGTCATTTCCCCTTCCCATACATCCATTAGTGGGTACCAACTTGGCATTGTTTTAGTATTATTATCAAATGTTAGGTTTGTCCTCGTCATTTTTGTTTCTCAGACACCCATTAATGGGTACCAACTGGGCATTTATTTTTTATATATACAATTTCATGGTTTCCCCCCTTTATCTTATTGTGTATATGGTTTGAAATATCCCATATCACTTCGACTTTCCCTAAACTATTTAGACTAGGATTTGCTTCCAACTTCAACATCTTAAACTATTTGAATTTCACGCAAATCTGTTTTTCTTTGAACCTCAAACTCATCTACAGGTTTAGTGGGACTGGTCTATATGGCGTAAAAATTTCACTCTCCACCTTACTGATGTATTACAATTTACTACTCTGAACTAAGCTGATGTAAGATGAAGCCTAATCAAGTTTTCCTTGTAGGCAAATTTGTCAGTTCGTTGGCTAGAACCACAGCATTGTGTTCTTCATGGTTGGGAAGACAAGATTATAGTCAAGAATGGAATATTTTAGATATTGGTCCACACATCGCAGGTTTAATGTTGACAGCCAAGGAAAGGGTTATTAGGGCTATACTGTCGAAGGTGTCGGGCTACGTATCAGAAAAAGTTGGGGTTTAGGATTGAAGGTTGGGTATGGGAATTTGTTGGGTTGAAAGCAGGGTGTTTTAGGCCTGTAACATATATTCAACAGTGCTGGGAATTAAAATCGATCCTTAGAATCTCTCTACAGCCGCCTGGAGGGCTCACTTGGAAGAAATTAAGGGAGTCTTACCATTGAAAAAAA
Organism: Monotropa hypopitys; assembly: GCA_002855965.1. Lineage (NCBI taxonomy): Eukaryota > Viridiplantae > Streptophyta > Magnoliopsida > Ericales > Ericaceae > Monotropa > Monotropa hypopitys. Next base: position 1,816 of record NMUG010006088.1, on the reverse strand, counting down.
CTGCGATTTGCGGAGAAAACTTTATTGATCAATTTTGTTTGTCATCTTCATTAGGAGCTTTTGTTAATATAGAATCTAAGAAGCATGACCACTTCTATCCAGTAGACATCCACCCCCTTCTCATGCGCCCCAGTCAGGGTTCACCTCACACGCCTCTTTCTTCCTTACCATCGACGGTTTGTTAACTGCTCAGTCTCCACTGGACTTCAATGTGACATTAGCTCAGGACGTGGCTTCAGATCACAACTGCTCCTTACTCCATGCATCCTCTGACCTTGATTCTTGCCAATTTAAGTTCGACAAGCCTCTACACCCTCATAAACCCCTTGGAACTCCCCAAGATAATCTCCAGCATTTCTAAAATTTGAAGGGCTCATTTGTTTGCCTGGATTTAAAATGGAAAATCCAGAGGGACAACATATCCCCTGTCTAGTTGAAATTTTTGGGGTCATGCTTTAAGCATCCACGAGATATGAAACCAACAAAACAAGGGGATATTTCTAATACCATCACAATTAGTCCAATGGGATTATACACCGCTTTACTATTATTCTAGGCAAAAGAACGGGTTCCAATATCCAATGGTGGACAGGCAACCCCACAGTCCTAATTTGAAAACTAGGGTCAGTTTGACATTTGCAACTCCCCACTGGGGACCACTAACCGAGTGAAGACAAAGTTAGGAAGCAGTTAGCACCACTATAGTGCAGATCCTTAAATCCATTCGGGACACTCCCTAACTGATATACTCTTTTTGACCACCCTAGCCTCCTCTAGTTCATCTTGTATACAATTGCTACTTGGATACAGCAACTTCTGTTAAACCATATTGAGCACTCCACAGGTGCCTCCTCGTCAGCCACCCGGGAAGCTCAACTTACCTTGCCTCTATGGTGCCACTCTCATCTTGACATTTAGAAGTCAGGTAGGATGGCAGAACAAGGTGGGCCTTATGACAATTGTGTAAAGAATGAAATTGTATTATTGAATTGAATATACAAGGAGGATGTACATCTTTATATAGAGTTGGAAACAACTCTCTTAAGGAATGCTATACAAAAGGAAACAACTCTAATGGTAATGCTATACAAAAGGAAATATTTGACTAACATAAATAGAGAGATATGCAATCCCTTAAATAGGAAACAGAATATAAAATAGGAAACAGAATATAATATTCTCACCCCCCCTCAAACTCACGATGATTGCATAGAAATCATTGAGAGTTTGTCCAATAAAAATTGGAAACGGGCAGCAGTGTGAGTCTTCGTAAAGAAGTCAGCGAGCTGAAGATCTGAGGGAACAAATGGTAGAGAAAGAGTGCCAGTTTGAAGATGATGCCGAGTGAGGTGACAGTCGATCTCTATATGCTTAGTACGTTCATGAAAAACAGTATTATGAGCAATCTGAATGGCACTTCTGTTGTCACAATAAAGAGGAGTAGGAGAAGACTGAGGAGCATCCAAGTCAGAAAGAAGCCAATGAAGCCAGATAATCTCTGCGGTGGCATGAGCCATAGCACGATATTCAGCCTCAGCAGTAGAACGAGCAATAACAGATTGTTTCTTGCTACTCCAAGAAATGAGAGAGTCCCCAAGAAATACACATGCCTGAGGTAGACTTTCGATCTATAATATCTCCAGCCCAGTCAGCATCAGCATAAGCATGAAGTTCTAATGAAGAAGTAGAGGATAAGAGAAGACTGTGAAATATCGTGCCTCAGACATATCGCAGGATACGTAGTAAAGCTGCCCAATGAGTGGTCCGAGGAGCAGAGATAAACTTGCTGACAATATGTACAGCATAAGCCAGATCT
>NMUG010006087.1:0-12774 GCA_002855965.1 Monotropa hypopitys | reverse complement strand
TTATAACAAAGTTATAAACAAATTACATTGTAACTTGTTAAATATGCATTGTAACTTACTTTTTTAGACAAGTTATAACAAAGTTATAAACAAGTTACAGTGCACTGTAACTTGTTCAATATGTTATAAACAAGTTACATGCACTGTAACTTGTTCAATATGTTATAAACAAGTTACAGTGCACTGTAACTTGTTCAATTTGTTATAAACAAGCTATAGTGTACTTTAACTTGTTCAATATATTGTAACCAAAGTTACAGTACACTGTAATTTGTTCAATATGCACTGTAATTTGCATTTTAAATAAGTTATAACAAATTTATAAATAAGTTACAGTGCAAGTTATAATGTACTGTAACTTGTATTTTGGACAAGTTAGAATGAAAAAATATTTTTTTATCTTTACATAATTTTATATTCAATATAGACCTTGTTTTATAAATTTCGTTATGTAGATTCTAAAAATATTTTTTATAAAAAATAAACTAGTATAATTTAAATTATATATTTTTATTTAATTTTAAACTATATTTGATGATGTAGGAGTACTGAATCATTTTTCTCCTATTATATTTGAAAGTAATGCGTGTATAAAAACTTGTTGAACGGGACCTTAATAGGTTTAAAGAAATATTTGGGATGGACCCAAAAGAAAGAACTCGTAATAATTGTGAAACATAACAACTATTCCAAACCTCTGAAGGACCCTCCTATGACTTGAAGGGCCCTCATTCTAGATTTGTTAATTTAGAATGTGATCCCCAAGCTTATAGTTTAGCGAAGGAAACACTACTTTTCCTCTACAAAAAGTAGTGTTTCTTACCAAATCAAACTAGTAGACAGATAAGAGCTGGAGATATCGAACATGAAGCGACATTATCAACAACCAATACAACATTGGCATGTAAACGTCAAATATGTAGGCTTACATGCATATCCAAATACGTTTTTCGTAGGAAACACCTTGTCTGTTATGGCTCATGGGTTTCTTTCATAGACTATAATTAAGATGGAGTTCATCGACAAGCAAGTTACCATGCTTTCCAATGACAAAGTCGCACTGGAAACCATCAACAAAGGTTTGGTTGCGGATAACTTAAGTCTGTCGAGGGAAGTCTCTTCATCTCAGTATTCTAGAGAGAAGGTTGAAAATGCCTTGGAAGAAGTGTCCAAAGATCGTGATGTGGCTGTGGTGAGTCATTAGTCAACTGCCCTTGAATTGGAGAAAGCCAAGACTGAGTTGACTCAGAGCAAAAAACTTGTTGAGACGCAGCTTAAACACTGGGAGGACAAGTTCACTGTCCTAGAAGCCCAAGAATAGAGCTCAACAAAGCTTTTCAGAATGATATTATTGTTGAATATAAATCATCTGAGGAGTTTCTTCAATACAGGGAGGACTTGAAGCTTGAGATCACCACTTCTATGGTAAAGTCTGATGGGTACAAATATAGGATTGGCCATTATTTTTCTCAAGTCTTCGAGGCCTTTAGGGAAGCCTGTTCTGCCTACTACCCTGAGGTCAACTTCTCGATGTTTCAGGCATTTCCAGAAGATCTCGAAGCAACCATCATGGGCCCTGACTTAGAGGATGGGACTCCCGATAATCCTATTGACCTGGAGCCTGCTGAGAAGGTCATAACAAAGACCATAGCTGAGACCTCTGAAAACACTGAGGCTTTTGTTTCTACCGATGACCCCCCTGTGGCGGGACTCTAAGAACTTTTTCACACTTTTCAGTTGAATGTCTCTTTTGTAATAACTTTTTGTTGGGCTTCAAGACTTGTAATATTTTTGTAACTTTGTTGTCTATATGTTTATGTTTTGTGATGTACTTCTTGCTCTCCCAAGTGATGAGCTGGGGTAGGCTTAGCGTTTCACTTCTGTGTTCATCAAATATGCTTTGTACATCGCCTTATTCTCAGAAGTCTATGCCTCGTAGGTCGTTGCATTGATTCTCGAACTATTGATCCGAGCAGTCAAACTGCCTTGTTGGGATACCATAGTATAAAGTCCCATAGGACCATCGATTTGAGCAGTCGTGTTGCTTTGTAGGGATATCGTAACGTCAAGTCTCATGACTGCCAATCCGAGCAGTCATGCTGCCTTGTTGGGGTACCGTAGCATCAAGTCCCGTAGGACTGTCGATCTGAGCAGTTTCACTGCCTTGTTGGGGTGCCATAGCACCAAGTCCCGTAGGACTATCGATCCGGGCAGTCGTACTGACTTGTTGGGGTGTCTGTTATTATTTTGACATGAATAGCAAATAGTACCATGACAGGGATAAAGCAATCATAGGCTCTTTTATTGTTTGAAGTAGAGGAAATAACAACAATAATTTAGAGAATTATCAATATAGAAAATGGAATCATTTATAATACAACTTCAAGTGTTAGGCATTCCAGGAGTGGTGTTAGGCATTCCACTTGGTATGGCCCTTCCAAGTTGGGACCAAGTTTTCCAACCCTCTTCCCTATTGGGTCAACCTTCCTCGGGACCAAATCTCCTTGCTTGAATGTTTTAATCTTGACAGCAGCATCGTGATACCTCATCATCCGTTGCTGATAAGTTGCCACCCTCAAGACTGCAGTGTCTCGCTTCTCTTCGACCAAGTCCAACTCTGCTCTGAGATCATTTCCATTGTCTTGCTCTTCAAATGAAGTCGTCCTATAGTTGAGGAGCTCCACTTCTACCAGCACCACAACCCCAAAGTCCATGACATACAGTGTTTCGCATGTTGTTGTACGTGCTGTAGTTCTATAGGCCCAAAGAATGACGTGTAACTCCTCAGGCTAGACTCCCTTTGCTGCTCGAAGCCTTCTCTTGATTCCTTTTTTAATTTCTTTGTCGGTTACTTCTGCTTGTCCATTTGATCTCGAGTAAGCTCTAGAGGTATAGTGCATATGTATCCCTTTGCTGGTGTCGTAACTTCTGAATTCTGAGTTGTCGAATTGTTTACCCAAGTTGGCTATCAACACTCATGGGAGGCCAAATCGATAGATGATGTTTTTCCACAAGAAATCTGTGATGACGATTGTAGTGATTGCAGTTAAAGCTTTGGCCTCTACCTATTTGGTGAAGTAATCAACTACCACGACTGCATATTGCATCTGTCCTCTTCCTTTGGGGAGGGATCCGATTAGATCCAAACCCCATTGAGAAAATGGCCAAGGTCCCTGCATTTGCGACAAAAGATTGGAAGGTTTGTGAGAGATGCTTCATGTGGGTTTCAAGACCATGACCCGATATGCTTACCAACCTCCTTGATTCGAATAAATGCAAATGGATCTACCTTGCAATAAAAAACACTATTAGTGCTACCTGGCACCGTCCGTCAGAATGGCACTCTGATGCCCAAGTCAAGTAGGTGTTTGAGAGGGAGAAGTGGCAGAATGAATGCTCTGTAAGCCAGAAATTGTGTTACCTTTTGTCTGTATTGTTCCTCTTTTTATAATGTTCCCCTTGTGCCTAATCAGGCATCGTCATCGCCCAATCCCAGGGAAATCCGTTGTGATTCTCGAGAGCATGCAACCTCTTTATTCTAAGAAGGGTGAGATTCTCCATAATCCTCTATGGTGATCTGGCGATGTATGCATTGGCCCGGTAGCCTGTTCTCCTTCCTACTAGGTCGTGATCCGGGGATCAATCGTTGCCATGCCACAACACCTTTCTCCTTATGATAGCCCCTAGGACTGTTCCTGACACTATGGTTCAGTACTAGTGCTATCCGGGCTACCTGGGTACTGTATTGCCTCATGGCCCAATAATGACCATCATTGATCCGGTACATCTAAGTTCCCGTACACCAGCCTTGACCCAAACAACCATTTGGGCCATGGCCCGTCAGTCCGTATAACTTATCCTGCCCATATTGGTCCTGTCCCCAATGGGCTTGCTCCTTTACCTAGTCATGTATGCCTATCATGGTTCGGCTACAACAATAGCCCCTTAATACTTACGGACAATCCGGTCCGCAAGTATTGAGTCCGCTCTGGCTAAGTGTCGAACCATTCCTGTCTTTTGACACAACTAACTAGCATGGCTCGGGAGCTCCTGCCTTTACGGCCGTATTATGGATCCATTGGTGAGCACCGACTCGTAGATCATCCGGCATCCAGGCTATATGCGTGTATCTCATCCAACGGTCATAGTTCATCTTCTAGAACCTTCCAAACATGTGTCATCATCATGGGCATTGTCCATCGGTTTTCCCGCCTTGACATTTTTTGAAGGGAACCGACTATATATATCCAGAGCCCATCATTTCTTCCTTGCTTGCCGTTGTTTGTGCTTGTGTGATTGTGGAGGACTATGCCCGAAAAAATCCTTCTGAGCTCACACTGTTTCTCTCTAGCCTTTCCAAGCTTTGTGTCACAACCCAATCTCACATGAGTCATGACCGGTCAACGAGCAAGCTCGCTAAAGACCCTATTTAATGAGTTTAGAGATTCATCGAACAATTTTAGATTGAATAATAGCGGAAAGCGTAAAATAACCCAGAGAGTGCATTGCTAAGGTGAAAACCCACATCAGTTCATAAATCCGAATCAGAGATACAAAATAAGCCCCATGGGTTGATACATGAGACAATCAAAGACTGAGATAAAAACTCCAAGTGCTCCTATTCCTGCTCCTCTAATCCTGAAAAGAGTTTTAGAAAAAATGCATAATCTATAAAACTATAGTGAATTCAATACATGCCCGAATTACTAGTTTCATGGACAAATAAGTCATTTCCTGCAGTAAACCATTTCCAGATAATCATAGTATGAGTGGCTCAATAGCCTCAAGAATAGTATCATTGACCCATTCTGGTCATATCAAAATTTTGGCATTTTTCACGCATGAACCTGCAACAAGTGCATGTTGATTTCTCTGGGTATTCCACCCGAAATGTATGACTGTCAGTCTATCAAGACAACCAATTACAGTCTCCACGGTACCAGAAACAAGGGGAGCTACCCCATAAATTTGCAAAGCGGTATGATATCATCCGATGACCATCTGGTTTGGTCCCACCTTATAGCATGTCCCTGTATGCATGGTATCTGACCCTGCCCCCAGCATTCGGGCTCTTATCTGTTTATGACCGTATTCTATGGCCATGTCATGTCCGTGCCGAGAATCACATAAAATATTTCCACGTTATGCTTATCCATGTATAAAAGGTTTTACACAAGCTCTTTCTCTTTCCGTTTGCAAGAGTGATAACATAATAGATTTTCCAGGCTCAATAGCCTTAACAGGTAATTTATAAAATGAGTGAGCAAGTGAGGAAAAGTATGAGTAATTTAGGCATGTAAAGATTCACCTTTTTTCTTGGTTGATTTCTCTTCGAATTAACACTTTAAATCTGCCATAAAACATAAGGAACACAACTAAGCTTTCTGCTGAGCAACTAAGGCTACTGCCGAACTTAAACTAAGTTGGGTCAAGATGAGCTACCGACTCAAGTGGCCAGGCTGCTCTGGTCGGCTTGCCGAGCTCTGGAAAACACAAGTGACCGAAGGCCTTCTGTCCGGAGGACAGTGGCCGGTTGGTGATGATTAAGAACATATTTAATAACTAAGGTTCTGGAGTCTCCTGGACCAAAGGTCCTTATACCGAGCAGAAGCTTTCCCGAGCTGAGCTCTGCTGAGCAGGAGTTCTACTGAGTAGACGCTCTGCCGAGATGCCAATCAAAGGGGTACTGGTGGACTCATGGCAGTGCGGGAAATGGTGCTTCGGGCACAACAATTGGTCAAAAAGGACAATAAAGTGATCATAAGACCTCATGGCTGATTGCCCGAGCTACTGACTGCTTAGCCGAGCTCAAATAGTTAAAGATACTTAGAGGCGGACTGTCCCTTAGCCGAGCAGAAGTGCTCCGACAAGTGGGAGGTCGGCAAATGACAAGGGAAAGTCAGAGATGCTTTCTGAGGTGGCCCGATATGCTTTCCGAGCTGAAGTAAGTTTAGTCGGAGGGCAAATAAAGGTTTGCCTAGATTGGCTGTCCAAGTGCCGAGCTGCTGAGCTAAAGCACAAGGGTTCTGGGTTGCTTCGGTTAAGCCAAAGGAAGGCTGCTGAGCACAAATTAGTGCGGCCCAAGTCTTTTAATGGACTTGCTGAACAGGGGTAGGGTCAAAACATGATAAAACATGGCCGGAGGACTAAGTGCTTACCTGAGTTCATAGGGGCTGTTCTAGCAAGCCTCTGTCGAGCTCTGCACTTTGGGGAAACTGGTCCGGATAGTGGAGTTCTTCTGATCTGCCGATCGGTTGGCCGAGCTAAGGCTGGCGGAGCTGACAGTCCGGAGGATTACTGCACTTAGAAAATATCCTAAGTGTTCGGCTGTAGTAACCAGGTTCTGCCGGAGGTGTCTCTTCAGTCGCTGGGCCTTCGGATGTGGGAAGTCGGATTCGGTCGGATGCTAGTGCGGTCCCTGCAAACAAGCAAAATGGGGGGTCCTCCTGCTCGGCTCCTGCAATACAAGGGTGAGTGCCCGCCGGTGGGGTTTTAACCAACGGGGCCTCCGATGCTTAAGTTAGAAGAGCTTTGAGAAGGAATTAAAGCATAAACGGAAGAGGTCGGACAGTCAACCGTCGGGGATCAAAGATTAGATCTGGATCCCGTGAACAGTACCCATAGGGGGTATTTATAGGGAAATGTTAGCTTGGGGCTCACGAATGGTGAGTGGGCTGCACGTCAAGGGCCGCATAGTGGGCCCGGACGGTTGATGGGTCGGGTCAGGTCGTACGGACGGGGTATTTCGGTGAATTCCCCACGATAGTGACAGGAGGGTAGCCCTCCGGATAGTCCGGTCCGTTCGGTAATGAATCGTTAGTGGCGTAAGGGTTTGCCGAAGGGTGTACTTCGGGTGCCGATTGTCAGGCACGCTGCGGGACCCTCCGGTCCAGACGGTTCGTTGGACCGACTCGCAGGTATTTTGTGATTATTTTTTTCCTCAGGGCGTGGGTCCGGTCATCACAATAGCCCCTCAATCTTTCCCAAAGTTTTGGAAAAGATTGAATTAGGATAACCGGAGGCAATGCCGCCGGAGGCAAGTCACATTAATTAAGTTTGGTGTCATCTTGACGTCCCCTGACAGGCGTCGAGTCATGGATCAGACATGACTGTCAGGGACCGCCACATGTCGTGATCCGGTTGGCTGGTCAAACTGACCGCCTCGGTATATGTGCACAATTATTTAATGTCAGACAGCTGTCTCGTACCTGGGAGGAACCTATAAATAGGTCTGCTGGGTATGACTTTCGGTACCTTTATTCTGTGTCCGAGGAGCCTTCGGAGAGCTTTGTGTCCTTCGGCAGCTGCATTGATCAACTCGTCATGGATCAGGTAGTCGCTTTGTCTTCATCGTCGTCACATGATGAGTCGTACTCTTGGTTTCGGCGGACCCCTGAAGAACTTTCGTCTGATACCAGTTCAAAGACGTCGTCACCTGATAGGGACGTCACACCCGGAGCATCGTCCTCAAGACAGCCTCTGGTCGGTGAGAGAAGCAATATTGTTCGGCGTTTTTCTGATGAGGCCGAACCTTCATACGTAGCTTTGGGTGGTCAACAAAGCGGAGTGCTAGGGGGCTCTCGGAGGAGAACCCATGTGGAGTCCTGCCCATACCTTCAGTACTTTCGTGGAGGGGCTACAGAATTCGAGGAATTCCTCCGACGATTTGAGATTCTGAGTGTCGTGACTGTCGCGGTGGTTGGGTCGCTGGTAGCTTATTCGGAGGACTACATCACTATACCTTTAATGGCCGTAACCGAAGGCTGATTGAAATTTCCGATTTCCCCATTCCTGCGGGGCTTGCTTGACGCATTCCAACTTGCTCCAAACCAGCTCTCGGTCAATTGCTACCGGATCATGAGCTGCATCAAGGTTCTGTGCGAACGGCATGATCTTGAGTTTAAGTTGCCGGATCTCTTGGGTCTGTTTTCACTTTCTCGCAACCGTTCTTCCGGCCGATACTTCTTCACTCCTCGGAAGCCTTATGGGGATATCTTCATGAGGTTGTCGGACTCAGAGAAGTTTGGGAACATCTTCCTCCAAGTGTTCGGCGAGTACAGCTTTCGTCCGGACGAGGACCACCGATACCCCATCCCGACCAAAGAGGGAAGGCCTGATGTGTCGGCGGTTTCAAAACGTTTGAGAGCCTCTGCGGTGCACTCTCGGATCGCAGCTCTCGTGAGATGTGAGGGGAGAGATGCTCCAACTCTGCTTGGGTATGAGCCAACATATAACAGCTTCCTAGAAGACCGGAAGGCAAGAGGGAAGAGGAGGCTTGGAGAGCATCCGGATGCTCCAGCCCCTGTCCGGAGGCACCTGTCAGTTTTTGAATATTTTGAGCAATTGGAGGCTTCGGGAAGACCGATACCGGAACCGCTGGAGACGGATGCCGATGGAATCCCTGCGCAGGCGAGGGCTGTTGAAGTGCTGGAGACCGCCCCTGCTGGGAGCCAGCCGGCACCTGTTCCCGCCGGAGGTCAGCCGGCGTTCGTCCGTGTGAAAGAAGAAGAACTACACGAAGAGGAAGTTCCGGAGGGTCTCGTATATAGGTTCCGGCCTCCACGTCGGACGTTCGTTGCAAGGCCTCCCGAACCATGGGCCCCTCGTTTCAACAAACTCGATGGTAGGGCTGTCCTCAAAACGGATGGCGTTACTGTTGACCCGAAGGTTTCGTATCCTCTGCTCCGGCACTGCAGCTTCCGGTCGATATGCATGCTATGCCGAACTCGATCGAGGACATGTATGATTATGCCGGCTCGAGTCTTATAAAGGTACCTCTTGTTCTTTCTTTGTTGGTTCTCTGGGAGTGGCCGTCATTCTGATAACTTTTCATGGATCTGCAGGCCTGCCAAAGCCTCTCGGGCATGTACAGGACCACTCAGAGGATTCTCCGGGCGGCGCATAAATGGGTCGCGCAGGTGAACCAGATGGGGGTCAAGCTGAAGGAGACCGAAGCCGAGAGAGAATATTTTCGTCAGCAGCTAGAGGAGATGACGGCAAGTAGAGACCGGATGAGGAGGAGATCGGAGGCTGGTCCGAGCAGCGTCCCTCCAGCTGGTGGGGTTAGCCAGGAGGAGCTGGAGAAGGCGGTGGCCGAAGCTAATAAGAAGGGCTACAACGATGCCCTTAATGTTTCCCGGGATGTCTATAGTGAGGAGCTGGAAGACATATGCCCGGAGGCCCGCGAGATTGTTTTTAAGAGGGGTTATAATCTGGCCTTCAACGAAGCCTGGCAGACGGCGCTGGATACAGCTGGAATTCCCGTGGATTCTCCCCACCGGACGAACGTAATTGTGCCCGAGCGCTTGGTCCCTCCGTTGGAATTCTCTGATGATTATTATCTGGATAGCCCATTGCCGACTGCTCCTACAGAAGAGCTTGTTGTTAAAGAAACAATCTCTTCTATTTTTACATTTGATGTTCCGGAAGTTCAGTGGTTATGTTCCAGAAGATCGAGCTATCTACTACAAGTTCTGTTATCCTAATATTACAATGTTCCGGAAGATAGGCCTTCCTGTTTCAGAAGATGAAACTCCATATTACATAATATCATCTCTGCTCCTACAATGTTCCGGAAGATTACCTCTGTTCTTCCAGAAGATGGTTAGTGTTTGGCTTTGCTGTTTTAAGTGAGGTGGTTAATCTTCCAGAACAAATGTTTTCATATTCCAGAAGATTGTGATGTTTGTAGGGCCTTGTAAGCCCACTCTGTAAGTTGGTGACAGGTTGTCTATAAAATGTCTGTGATCATCACATTTTGTAATTAATGAAAAAGTTCTCTAAGTCATTTTCTCTCTTAAAGCTGTCTTGTTCACAATTGTTATCATGGTATCAGAGCCTCACGACTAAACGTCTCCACAGAGGACTCAAAGAGAGGTTCTAGAAAATCAAGAAAATCAAGATTTGCAGCCTCTCAGTCTCATTCATCATCAATGGCTACAGACTCAATGTCATCCTCTCTGAAATTTCTCATCAATAATTTTCAGAGTTTCATCACAGTGAAACTCGACTCAACCAACTACATGGCCTCGAAAACACAGGTCGAAACAGCCCTGTTTGCAAATGGGCTCTCTGATCTGATCAACAGATCGCACAACATTCCTGAAGATGAAATCCAGGATGAAAAAGGCAATAATCTTCCCAACCCTGAGCATCAAAAATGGTCAATGGCAGACAGACTCCTGCTATCCTGCCTCATTGCCACGTTAACTCCAGCAGTCCTCTCACACGTAACTGGGTCTCATAGAGTTATCGACCTATGGACTAAACTTGAAGAAAGATTCAGCAACCTATCAAGAACTCATGTTATGGACATGAAGAGAAAACTTTTCACCGTCAAGAAAAATGGCGAGATGGAGGAATATCTTGATAACATCAAGATGATTCTTCAAAGACTGGATCTATCCGGATGTCACATTGAAGATGAAGATGTCATATTCCACACCCTCAATGGTCTACCTGATGAGATATACAGAACCTTCAAACAGGCTATCCGCACAAGATCAGACATCAGCAGTTTGAAGTTCTGTGAGTTATGCTCCATGCTTATGGCTGAGGATCTTTATCAAGAAAGGACTGACACTACTACTGTCTTGGTGGTCCAGAATGACCAGGCTCAACCACAATACTCTCAAAACTCAAGAATCATCAGTAAATACTTTCATCAAACTACTGGTCAGACTCAGTCACAAGGTAATAACCTGAATCAAAACTTTACTCAAGCACCTTACAATAATGGCAACAATGGGAGAAGATACAAAGGGAACAACTATAAGGGAGGCCCAAGGAACAACAACCCCTGCCAGATTTGTGGGAGAACAAACCACCTGGATGACAGGTGTTTCTTTAGATATGAAACCAATCCACAGCCTCAACAACAAAACTATGGTCACTGGGGTAATGAAAACCAGAAAAATAACTACAGACCAAGATATCAAGCCAATGTTGTCTCCCAAACTGCTCCAAATGGCCACAATCAGGCAGGCCAGAATCAGGGAATCAACAACTCCTATCAGCCATTTACTAGTCAAAATTCTCAATGGTTTCTGGACTCAGGTGCAACAACACATGTCACAAATAATGGGAACAATATCTCACAGCCAACTCAATCCAATTCAAATCAGGTGATGGTAGGTAATGGACAGTATGTTCAAGTCCAGAATACAGGTAACACTCAACTCAACCTTCCACACTATAATCTCAATCTTAAAAATATTTTACATGCACCTCAGATTTCACACAACTTATTATCAGTCTTCAGAATTGCTCTAGACAATAACTGCAGAATTGTTTTTGACTCTAATGGCTATGTGATACAGGACTTGAATACCAACCAGTCTGTAGACAAGGGAACATGCCAACAGGGTATGTATCCCCTTCATCCTTCTTCTAACAAGGATCAAACATCTGCAGCATTAGTGGGTGTTTCATCCAATGCTGAGCTTTGGCACAGAAGACTAGGCCATCCCAATGGTGACATGATTAGAAATCTAGTCTCTAGGAATAAAATTCAGATCTCAAGAAATGTAAACAATCTTGATTGCTATGCTTGCAACAATGGGAAAAGTCATAGACTACCCTTCCTAACATCTAGTTCTAAATCTACAAAACCTTTTGATCTTCTGCATGCTGATGTGTGGGGTCCTGCCCCAGTTAGTTCCTTTACTGGCTACAAGTATTATTTACTTCTTATTGATGACTTTACAAGATATAGCTGGCTGTTTCCCTTGCATCTCAAAAGTGATGTCTACCATAGGATATCTAACTTTAGAAATTTTGTAGCAAATCAGTTCAATACTAGTATTAAGATTACGAGGTCTGACTGTGGTGGTGAATTCTTGAATAAACTCATGACTCAATTGTTTAATACCTTTGGCATGGTACAAGAAACGTCCTGCCCCTACACACCTCAACAGAATGGCTTAGTTGAGAGAAAACATGCTCACATTGTTGAAACAACCATTACTCTTCTTCAACAAGCTCAAATGCCCATAAAATTCTGGCTTGAAGCCATGGTATTGTCCATGTATCTTATAAACAGACTTCCCCACTCATCTTTAAACTTTGATATCCCTTATGATAAATTATACAAACAATCCTCCAATTACCTCATACTAAGACCTTTTGGGTGCACTTGTTTCCCTTACCTTAGACCCTACAACACAAATAAACTTGAACCTAGGTCCAGAACATGTGTCTTTATAGGATACTCACCAGGTACTAAGGGGTACAAATGTCTGGATCCCATAACCAATAAAGTCTACCTATCCAGACATGTCAAATTCATTGAAAGTGACTTCCCTTATCAATCCATTATGAATACCAAATCATCTCAAAACTGTAACAATGACAACAACACTGAAAACCAAATTCACTTCAAGAAATACACTGAGGATACAGTTACTTCTATGACTGAAGATGACAACACAACACCTAATACTCAACCTCAGAATAGTCCAATCTCACATCAAAGGAACTTGAATGCATCCTCTCATCATATGACCACTAGATCTAAGAGTCATGCCCAAAATCAAAACAGGTTTGCAAGTGGCAATGTCAATCAATCCTGTCACACCATGACAACAAGATCTAGAGGAAGAAGTGGAATAAATCATGAACAAATAAACATCCATATTCAAAACTTTGACAATGAAGAACCAAAAACATTTAGAGAAGCTAATTCCTCTTCTGCTTGGAGACAAGCCATGCAAGAAGAATATAATGCTCTAATATCACAGAAAACCTGGAGTCTTGTGTCACCCCCTGCTAACATGC
>NMUG010006086.1:0-12776 GCA_002855965.1 Monotropa hypopitys | reverse complement strand
ATCTGATATGATATGAATATTCACACTTTAATCATATTCCATTGTCTTATAAGCATAACTAGAAACATAAATGCTCATGTAGGGGTCAAAAGTGTGTGTAAACATAAAAAATAAAGCTTAAGGGTCCAATACATTATGGGATTTAATTATAAACTAATATTCAATACCCATGAAAGTTCATAAAGAGAAAGTCAAACCACACTAGATTACCATAAAATTTATTCCCTTCTCAACTCCACCATAAATATTTTTAATTATTTTTGCACTCTGATCAATGACTTTCATACATTATAGTGTTGTAGCAAGGATCGGATCCCTAGCCTTAGCTAGTCAATTCACAATAGATCACTTTCTTTTTATCGTTTTAACCGTGCCTAACCAAGATCATCAAACTGTGTCATTTTATTTAGACCATGTTATCGCGTCCACTTACTAATTCACGTCTTTCTTTATGTGGTAGGTTCAAGATTTGGTGCGAGTAGTCCTCGTGGGACACATCCTCATATTTGATGTTCATTTATTACATTTAACCACTTACGTAAATTTTCTTCAATAACTAACTCCACCTTGGTAAATCCAAGGGAGACAACCAAGTCCGACAATACCGTGTGTTGTACACGCATCCAAGACGACCGTCAACCAACCAAGATAAAGTATTATACTACATTCGTGACACCCGATAGTCTAACTTTATTACCACATTTATCGAGGGCATTTTACCGACTCATAGGTGTTCATCTATACCTCAAAAACTTTACGATATTTACGCGGACTCAACGCAACCTACAAAGTAACCAAATGAGTCCTACAATGATCTGACGGTGTCAACTCTTCCAAGACACTACCCAAGGCTAACGTGGGCAATTTATCGACTACTTGTACGTGTAAACCTCTAGAGACAACATATCAAATGACTCGTGGGCCCAAGATCACCGCTTAATTCCAACAAAACACAGAAATCCTACATACACACACACACATACTTAGTAGGAGTTAGAGATTTTACCCACCGGCAAACCATCGCCGCAGGCAATCGAAGCAACGCAGTCAGATATCCAGTGTCGCAGTCACTCCTGCACACATAGCCAGGTACAACTAATTACACGCTCGCAGATACACAAACTCACACACATAGCTGTTGCACAATCGGAAACTGTATACATATACACAAATATGGAGAAGGGAAAATCGCGTATACCTGTCGGAATTTATTCAAGAATGATTGGCGCAGACCGTCTATGGTCGCCTGAACCTGTCGTTACCACGTAGAGACACTCGTCACCGCAAGTCGCTAACACAAACACAATCAGAACCCAACAATCATCATCAACCAATCACTACCGACACTACAAACTGCATATATACACATGCGCACAGGTAATTGAACGAGAAACCAATTACATACCGCGTACGGTCACTGTAACATCGCCACCGCTAAAGCTGAGTTGCTCCATACCTCTACCAGCTGAACCACCAGCAACCGCCTACCTGAACCGCAGCACCGTGCTGCTCGGACACCACCAGCCACCACCAGCCTTCATCGCACCTGCCACCAGTGTCGCCGCTCCACCTGCCTCCCACAGCCAGCGCCAGCACGCCAACCTCCATTGCTGCTACAGCTGCCGCGGAACCTACCTGCACGAACGCCAACCTCCAGCCGTGCGCCACCTACCGCGCCACCCATAGCCACCTTTGGGGATGTCGTTTACCACCCAACCCCACCTGACCGCCGCCATTAGCTCCCTCCCTCTTTCCGTCGCCCAGAACCGCAGCCACCTCCTCCCTTGTGTCGCGCGACCACCGCACGCTGGCCACTGCCGGAGCCGCCACCTGCCGCTTCTTCCTCCTGAACCGCGCGCCACTTTGCTACCATGGGAGTCACGAGGAGGGGAATTCTCGGGGAAGGGATATCGGGACAGAGGGAGTATCGGGGAAAAAATTTCGGCTGCAGGGGTTTTGGGGGGAAGACGGAATGGGGTACGGGGGGTAGCCTTAGGGTTTTTAACATTCTCTTTATTTATTTATTTTGTTTTATTTATATAATTTATTTGAATATAAATATATATATAATAATCAATACTATTACTTCCATTATCCTTTAAATAAAAGCGAGACCTCCCGGATGCGATTAAAAAGTGTCGGATTCAATTTAATGGACCAAAGGAATTTATATCACTATTCCACTTTAAATTTGTGACAATTTAATTTTTAACGGGACACAGAAAAATCGGATCGTTACAGTGTCTGTCCGTTCTTTGGGACTTGGTCGTTCTCTGCTCGGCTAAGCCTCATACTAATCGAGACTTTGGTCCTGGGCACTAAAGACATCATGTTAACTCATTTCGACTACTTAGACATCCGGAACACATGGTTCCCGCACTATCACTGCTCAAAACAACTTTTTTGTCTAGTTCGTATGTCCCTGTTAGACTGCTCGGCAAAGTGCCAACTCGAAAGCCTAGTGTTTAGCCCAAGTTGTTCTGGTACAATCCAGTTGGTGTTCGGCACATATTTGACCATAAACTTTCTGGTCTATTAGTGGATGACCAACAAGATTTTGAGAGCTCGGCCGGTATATCTTTCCTCAGCCAAGGGCTGGTCATCCAAGTTGGTCTGGCAGCCTAGATTGGCAGAAAGCCATGAATGCCTCAGAAATGCTTAGAATAGTGAATAATGACCAGTTTTGTGATGTTAATGCCAAATTTGGGTCTTGTGGATTATTGATAAGAAGCTTGAGGCAAGAAATCTTACTCCAAATAGATGAATCTCTACATGCCTTAGTTACTCATACCTTTTGTGCATGCTTATCCCTTTTGCAAAAAATATCTTTACAATGATTAAACTCAATGATATTATAATTGTGATCTTCTAAAGAAAATAGAAAGAGTATGTAAATACCTTTCATTATGCATGGATAAAACAGTGGTAAATGTTTATTGATTATTAGCACAGACATATCATGACCATAGAAAATGGACTGTACATGGTGGCTCGGTTGCTGGGGGCGGGGTCTGATACTAACAGGGCAGGGATGGGTATAAGGCTAGAATCATTACCATGTGATTATGGATGATATCATGTCACTATTGATGAATCAAGGGTAGCTCCCCTTGTACTGGTGTCGTGGTTGATTGTTATTATTATAAGCATTCAGATTAATTGAAGCATGATGACGCTATGCATTAGATACAGATATGGATCATGTATGAAAGATGCCGAAAATCTGAAAAGGGCTTGGTGATCCAATGATTTTCAACACTCTGGGCTATGGAGCCACTATTACTATGTTGATACACTGTTTTGATTCACATAGACTATGTTATCCATGGAACTAGTAATTCGGGCATGTTTTGATTCACTCTAGTGTTAGCTCATGCATTTTTAATAAAACCTTTTTAGGGCAAGAGGATCGGTTCTAGTTTGTAGTTTTATAAGATTTATTTGAGCTCTGATGTACTTTCCTTTTTTAAAATATTATCAAGTTGTAATCATGTACTAAGATTTGTAGGTAATTTAATGCACTCTCTGGGTATTGTTCATGCTTTCTGCTATTTTATTATTTAATTTCATTTTGGAAACCCTTAACTCGTTAATTAGGGCCTTTAAGCGAGATTGATTATTGGCCAGTCATGGCCCATGTGGGATTGGGTCGTGACAGAAGTGGTCTCAGAGCATAGTTATCGGATTCGGAATGAAATCCAGAGTTAGGATCGAGGCATGCACTAGTTGCATTTAGAAAGTAGAAACTTGGAGATGCGCCTACCCTTGGAGATGACTGTTCCTAATCAATTTGTAATGCTAATATATATATATATATATGCACATGCACCCTGTAGTATGTTTGGCAGCAGCAGCAGTTCCAGCGACGACGGGTACTCCAGCGATGACTCCGATGGATCCTACGATATGGGACCATGTGAGATGGCATCCGAAGAAGAGGAAGAAGTAGAGAAAGCTATCTAAGAGCAAACTATCTGAGAGCAAGCTCTCTCTGACTCAATGGCAGCAACATCTGATATCATAGCACGAGTTGCAACTCGATTTGAGGACGAGTCCAAACAATAGATTCGGGCCATGATTGACTACCACCCGGGACTACAGGAGCAAGCTTGTGTTATGGCCAGAGCATCGATTTAGCACTTGGAGTTTGAGTACTTGATGGAAGGGGCGAGGAACCGCATTCAGCCTAAAGATGAAGACAAAATCGAGGAACCAGATCAGAGACCGAACCATAGGACGAGGAGATGGACGAAGAGGACAACACTTTGGAATGGTAGAATGAAGGCTGTGATCTTGACCTAGTAGATGGACTAGATTATGATCAACTTTATTTCGTTGGAGATTTTGACGTTGACTGTGAGGAGTGGGTCTACCCTACTTATGAGTGGTCCATCGAGTCGGATGACGAGTAGTAGCTTAGTTATGATATCCAGTGTATTTTGTCATGCAACCGGGCACATTTGTGAGTTGTTGTTTGGAGTCTAGATAATGCTTCATGTATAAGCTTAATAAATAAAATATCATTTCCCTAACTTCCGCTTTTTATTTAACAGAATGGTTAACACGTGAACAAATAGCCAGAGCAGCGAGCAAGGTCGCGATGAATTAAACGAGTTGCAGAATGTGGTAAGAATGCTGTTTGGAATGTTCAAATGCAGTAAGAAATAATCCACCAATATTTCCAATAGGCCAAGCCTAAAATCGAACCACCACTATCTATGGAAGAGGAAGTGGTCTTCGATCCAGTCCAGCAAGCCGCAACCCTTACCGTTGTGAAAGAGTTTCTTAAACTCAAGCCTTCAACCTTCAAGGGAGGAATGGATCCCGTAAGAGCTAGTGAATGGATTGACGAGATGGAGAAAAACTTCTGACTCCTTCATTGTTCGGATCAGCATAAGGTGGAAATCGGATCTTACTTACTGGTGGGAGAAGCGAACAGGAGGTGGAATCTGAAGAGCGTCTCGTATCGTGATATGAGTTGGGAAAGATTCTTAGATATTTTTAAGGAAAACTTTATGCCCCGAGCTATGCAGAATGCTAAACGAATGGAGTTCAAAGACTTGAAGCAATGCGAAGCTATTACCATGACAGATTACGAAGTTGAGTTCATGAACCTTGCAACATATGTGCCCTACCTTATGACCACAAATAAAATCTAGGCAAGACGCTTTAAAGACAGTCTGAAGCCCAAAATTTGAAAGGTCATTCGACCCCTCTATCTACCTACTTACATAGACGTCCTGGATTGAATTATCTTGGTAGAGCAAGATGTGGATGAGACAAATCATTATATGGAAAGAAAATACAAAATCAGCACCCAAGAAGCACCGGTCATCCAAAAAAATGAACTTCAGGGGAAATAGAAGGAATGACGATCGAAGAAGGCAAGTGGCATCCTATCCAAAGTGCGGAAACAACCACGGAGGAGAATGTATTAATCAGATGTCCACATCTTATTTCGGTTGCAGCCAAGTCAGACATTTCAAGCAAGAGTGTCCTAATGTGCGCCCAGGAGCCAACACGGTACCAATTGGAGCTCACAGGACCAACCAGCAAGGAGATTGCCATCAAAGGCAATGAAGAGTCTTCACGCTAGTTCTGGGAGACCCCATAAATGATGAAGGAGTAGCGGCAGGTAAAATTATAATATGTGGAATCCCTACGTATGCCTTATTCAACTCAAGATCCACGCATTCGTTTATCTCTCACTCTCATGCTCAAAAATTTAGTAGAAATCCTGAACCCTTGGGTTACTACTTGCTCGTGTCCCAACCTATGAGCAAAGGTGCTCTGTGCTCATTAGTTTGTAAAAATTGTGATGCATATATTGGGAAAGCATCAATGTCTTTGGACTTGATCCCCTTTGTCACGATCCAACCCGGTTAATTATCCAGGTAATCACCGGATTAGCGACGTGGCAACATCATAGAAATAGATTACTACTAACAACAACTCTAAATATCCACAACATGAAAAACTGAAACTATTGAACTCAAATATACAGTACAGGTGATGATACAACGGGGCTCAACAAATTAGGTATTGTGGTAGCTGGACTGTATTTCTATTGGGCCAGACCCCACCATCCGGATCTATTCAACTATCCAGATCCAGTTCATACATCACGGAGCAATCCAGGACCATCGGCCTCACGGACCTCCGGACACACTACAACTGGAGGACAGAACCAGCGGTTCATCATGTGTTCTTCAGCAACCTAAGCAGTCTCACCGGACACCAAAAGAAACCAAGCCGGGCTGGCCACGGAGTCTCCTTCAACCTCCGGCATACCCATCCAGACGTCAAGGAAGCCCAGCGTCTCCACTCCCCACTGGGAGAAGGAACAACTTCCACCGATAGACGGTATATGCCGGAGGGGTCCACCATCGGCAGCAGCAGGGACCTCCGGCAGGTGGCACTCGGGTCGGCCGTACAACTACTGACGTGGCTCAGGTCTGTTCAGCGGCCCAGCAGCATTATAGGGTTGATGTCAGCACCCGACCTCCCTCTCATGCGCATCACACACTTGCATATTTGGCACCAAGTCAGGATGTCTATATATACTCCATCAAAGTACTGTTCACAAGATAGGCTCTCTGGTATCTCTCTGACCGCTCTTTCAGCTTACAGTTTTCTCTTTCTCTTACTATCGCTGACTTAGCCATCGGAGGCCCCTCTCGGTCGCGGCCGACCGGTGGGCACTGACCCTTGTGTTGCAGGAGCCAAATAGGTGATCCTTTTTTCTCTTACAGGTGACCGCTCGACCATCTGGAGCACTTAACTGAGTCGTCCGGCCAGCATCCGAAAGACCCGAGGTACCCTCTGGACTTTTAGTCACCACAATTGGCGACTCCGCTGGGGACCGTTGTTCCCAGACTCAGGTGACCGACAGTCTACCCCTTTTCAAAGTATCTCATTCTCCTCCAATGGACGTTGACGACTCTCGTGACCGTCACCACCGCTGATTGCCTCTCGGAGACCCTCCCCTAGCCCTGTTGGCATCCACCTATCAACAGTCCGACGAGTAGCTCCGTCAGAAGGATCTTGAGATAGCCTTCCTTAAGGATCAGCTAGCAAGGCTCGCCGGAGGTCCAACCCTCTGTCCATCCATCCCGTCCGAAGCTTTGCAGGATGACTAAGAATGCACCATTAGGAGGTCGGACCTGGAGTGCCCGGGAGGGCTGAACGATCACGGACGCACGGATAGGGGAAGAACAATCTGCCGATCCCCCATCCGGAAGCACCAGTCGGGAGGCCATCATGCCCGGTCCCCCAGATACCGACCCTGCAACAGTGCTGTCTCTAGCTCTCGCTCCGCAAGATCTCGCGAGACCCATCGTCTGGACAAAGAAGACTTGGCCCCCGTCAGGGTCACTTTTCCGGATGCCCTACCCATGGAAACCTCTGAAGCAAGCCACAGGCGTCACCGGCGAAGGGACAATCAGCGCTCCGGCCGGTATCACGGAGCTGGTGACTTCACTGTCCATAAGAGAAGGTACCCCCGAGATCATGACTCCCTACCCCCAGTCGGAGACCTCAGGGACCACCTGAACTGCCGGAGACAGATGGCATCTAGCCTCGAGAAGAGGGTCGTACAATAGAAGACGTCCGTCGATGCCAGGCTTCGGCAACTCAGTTTATTCCCTTTTATTCCGGAGATTGAGCTGGCGACTCTCCTGGCAGGTTTTAACCTGCCCAAGTTCACAAGGTATGACCCCAAGACGGATGCCTACACTCATCTCATTCACTACCGCCAAACGATCTCTCTCCACACTACCAACGACTAAGGTGTTCCCCACCAGCCTTGACACTCTGGGCTCACTCTGGTTCAACAAGCTCCCTCCACGTAGCATCTCATGTTACCGGTATCTTGAGCGAGCCTTCATGGCCAGGTTCGTAACCAGCAGTCGGCAAACCAAGTAGATTGATGCTCTCATCAGTCTTAAGAAGCGTCCGGATGAAAGTCTCCGTCAGTACTCCGAGAGGTACTGGGATCTTTTCAACGACATCCAGGGTTACGATCAGACAGTGGCCGCCTCCTCTTTCAAAAATGGCCTGGATAGCAATAGCCGGATCTTCGCCGACCTCACACTCCATCCATCAGAGGACATGGACGACCTCATACTTCGTGTGGAAAAATTCTGTTAGTTGGAAGATCTCCTGGCCGAGCATGCGACCCAGCGTCCGGATCAGCAGCCTTCGGCCACACAACCGGCGGGAAACCGAAGACAGGTAAATGTTGTCAAATCAGGAAGGAAAGGTGGTCCGAATGCCCCCAATCTCCACAAGCTCACCGCAGAAATGACAGTCTTTACTGAGACCATCTACACCGTGCTAAAACATATTGAGAATCAGTCTTTCTTTGCTTGGCCGAACCACAAGCTTGGAACGGCAGGCAAAATGAAAGACAAGCGGATCCACTGCACCTACCATAAGGAGCAAGGACATTTCACGACCGGGTGCAAACCCTTCAAGTCGTACTTAGAGCTCCTGGTGTATCAAGGACACCTTGCCCGATGGGTTGATCAGCAAAAGACACTAGAGCTTGCCCAGAGGTCCGGACATCCCATTCAGCCAAAGGAGGATGTCCCGACAATCAATGTCATCTACGGGCCACTCAACAAGGAGGCTGCAGCCCGTCTCAGAGCAGAAATCGACCAGGCCTTCGCTCCAAAGCAAGTGCTCATGGTCGGTTCTGGTCTTAAACGGAAGCAGTCGTCCGACCGTTCAGGATGGTCCATAACTTTCATAGAAAAGGATCTTGACCGAGTTCAGCTTCCTCACAACGACGCCCTGGTTGTCACCCTACACGTTGGACCAGCCAACGTCCAGTGCATTCTTATCGACCAAGGAAGCTCTGTAGAGGTAATGTATTTTTCCATGTTTCAGTCACTTAAGCTTTCCTTTGATGCTTTGCAGCCAGCCGACGTCCCCTTGGTCGGATTTAATGGGGCTCCTGTCTGGCCCCTCGGCAAGATCACTCTCCCGGTTCGGGCAGGATCCAAGACAGTTGACATGGAGTTCATTGTTGTTGACGTCCCTAGTCCAACATTGAGGTCTTAGCCTGGACTCCATACGAGATGCCCGGAGTGGACCCGTCATTCATCTGTCATCAGTTGAACGTAAATCCCTCTCGGCACCCCGTCGTCCAAAGACCCCGATGCTCCTCTCCGGCACATACCCAGGCAGTCGTGGAGAAAGTGGACCGGCTGTTAGAAGTAGGTGCCATCCAAGAAGTCCAGTATCCTACCTGGCTGGCAAACACAGTGGTCGTCAAGAAGAAGTCCGGCAAATGGCGAGTCTATGTTGACTACACCAATCTCAACGATGCCTGTCCAAAGGACTGCTTTCCTTTGGACAGGATCGATCAGCTAGTCGACGCCACCGCCGTACACCAAAGGCTCAGCTTCATGGACGCCTACAGGGGCTGCCACCAGATTTCAATGGCCAAGGAGGATATGGAAAAGACAGCCTTCATCACCCCCAAGGAGGTGTACTACTACAAAGTTATACCCTTCGGCTTGAAAACGCCGGAGCAACCTACCAGCGTATGGTCTCTCGAATGTTCTCTCGGCAGATCAGGGATACAATGGAGGCCTACATTGACGATATGGTCGTTAAGAGCAAGCGCGCAACCGACCACCTCCAGCACCTGTCAGGGGTCTTCGAGATCCTGAAGAAGCATGGGCTCTGTCTTAACGCCGAAAAGCGTGCCTTCGGCGTGGGCTCCGGCAAGTTCCTTGGCTATCTTGTCACCAGCCGGGGAATAGAGGCAGACCCCTTCTAGGTCACTGCACTAACGAGCCCCAGGCCTCCGGCCACCATCAAAGAAGTCCAGCGACTGACCGACATGGCAGCGGCTCTCAACAGGTTTATCAGCCGGTCGTCTGACCTATGTCGGTCGTTCTTTCAAGCCATCAAGACCAGTCGACGTAACTATAAGTGGACCGAAGAGTGCGATCAGGCTCTCCAACAGCTCAAAAAATACATCTCCAGCCCTCCGGTATTGGTCACACCGAAGGATATGGAGCCTCTCATCCTCTATCTTACCGTCTCCCAGCATGCCGTCAGCTCAGTTCTCTGCCGAGTGGAGGCAACGGACCACCAGTCGGTCTATTATACTAGCAAGACCCTTCTTCCCGTCGAAACCAGGTACTTGCCCCTTGAAAAACTTGCTCTTGCTTTGGTTTCTGCTTCCAGGAAATTGCTGCCCTACTTCCAACAGCACACCATAACTGTTCTAACGGAGCATCTGCTAAAGGCTATCCTCTGGAAGGCCGACCTCTCCAAGCGGATCTCAAAATGGGCGGTCGAACTGGCCAACTTTGACATCAAGTATCAGCCCAGGACGGCCGTCAAAGCCCAGGTGTTGGCCGACTTCGTCGCAGAGTTCTCTCCAGGGGTCATCTCCCTAGAAACTCCGGCACAGTCTCCGGCCATTACCCCAGATCTATAGGTCGCCTCCTCATCCGCTGCTCCGCCTCCATGACGCTCTGGCACTTGTGCCCAACGTCCGGCGGAACAATGGCAGCTCTTTTATGGGGACACTTGGTGATTGCATGTGGACGGCGCATCCAACAATCGGGGCTCCGGTGTAGGAATCGTACTAGCCTCCCCTGGAGGAGTCATCCATGAAAATGCCCTGACTATTGATTATCCGGCATCCAACAATGAGGCGGAATACGAAGCTCTGATCTCCAGACTACGCCTTGCCGCAGACATTAGGGTTGAGAATATTGTCGTCTTCAGCGACTCTCAACTGGTCGTCAATCAGCTGACCAGAGAGTATGACGCTCGGGACGATCGTATGTATAAATATCTCATCTCTGCCCTGGAAGAATCAAAGAAGTTCAAAACTTTCCGGATTGAACAGATCTTAAGAGAGTACAACTCCTATGCTGATGCCCTCGCAAAGCTGGCCTCCGCCTGCTCTATCACCAGCCAGCGATCAATTTCCTTCGGCATCATTTCTCAACCAAGTCATGAACCTCCGGTGCTGGAGGTGCACAATATATCAGAAGGCCCCAGCTGGATGGATGAAGTTTTTGCCTTCCTCAAGTCAGATACCCTGTCGGAGAACCGGCGAGAGGCCCATCGTATCCATTGCAAGGCAGCAAACTTTTGGCTGTCTCCAACGGAGGCTCTCTACCGACGGTCCAGGACCGGCCCATATTTGATCTGCGTCCATCCAACTCAGGTTCCGGTAATCCTCGAGGAACTCCATTCCGGCAGTGGGGGATGTCACACTAGCGGGCGATCGCTAGCCCACCGACCAATAACCCAAGGGTACTGGTGGCCGAAGATGCGCAAGGATGCTGAAGACTATGTCAGAGCATGCCACAAATGCCAACTATTCGCTCCGGAGATCCACTGTCCGGCCGAGGATCTTCAGCCGATCACTAGCCCTTGTACATTTGCCCAATGGGGCATTGATATCGTCGGCAAGCTCCCAACCGCTCCGGGCGGGTTCAAGTTCCTTATCACAGCAACTGACTACTTCACGAAATGGGTTGAGGCCGAACCCCTCGTCACCATCACAGCTGCTGACGTCAAGCGGTTCATTTGGAAGAACATAATCTCCAGGTTCGGCGTTCCCTATACCATAGTGTCGGACAACGACACCCAGTTCATCGGCGATCTTGTTTCCAACACATGTGAAGAGCTCGGCATCAGATTCTTCAACTCCACCCCTTACTATCCTCGATGCAACGGCCAGGCTGAAGCATCAAACAAGACCATTTCAGCTGGTCTCAAGAGAAGGCAGGAGTCAAAGAGGGGAAATAGGAAGAGGAGCTCTCGCATGTACTCTGGGCCTATCGGAACACTCCGCGTCGGTCAACCGGCCAGACACCATACTCTATGGCCTTCGGTGTGGAGGCAGTCATCTTTATCCAGGCTGGGTTTCCAACTATCTGGATGCAACACTTTGATCAGCAAACAAACGATTCGGCTCTGGCTTCTGACTTGGACCTTGCAGAAGAAAAGAGGGAGTCCGCCAGGATCAGACTGGCCTCCTATCAACAAGAAGTAGCCAAGGGCTTCAATAAGAACGTCCGTGTCCGGATATTCAAACTGGACGAACTGGTCCTCCGGAAGGTGGTCCTAAAAAGCAAAAAGCAGAAGCTCATGCCAAACTGGAAAGGTCCGTTCAGAGTCATAAAGATCGTCGGCAAAGGAGCCTACAAGTTGGAAGAAATGGATGGCACGCCTGTCGGCAAACCATGGAATGCCCTGAACCTCAGAAAATACTATCACTGAATTGTATCAGAAATGTTGAAAGATTAATAAGACTTTTTGGGTCTCCAAAACTGGTCCGGTGCATTCCATCTGTCGGCAATTCCATACTTCCAGTCGGTTCCCTATCCTTTGGCCAAGCCTACGGCAGTCTCCTACCAGGCTTCTGTTGGCCAAGGCCCTTTCTTTGACCAAGCCTACGGCAGTCATCTGCCAAGCTTCTGTTGGTCAAGCTCCCTTCTTTGGTCAGGTCTTCAGCAATCATCTACATCGGGCCCCGACCAAAAGAAGGATTTTTGCCACAATGGCCGAGCCTCCGGCAGTCATCCGCGAGGCTTCTGTCGGTCCTGGCACAATACCCTCATGGGTTCGCCCCTTGACCGAGCCTTCAGCAGTCATCTGCACCGGCCTCCGGTCAAGGATTTTCGCCATAATGGCCGAGCCTCCGGTGGTCATCCGCCAGGCTTCTGTCGGTCCTGGCACAATACCCTCATGGGTTCGCCCCTTGACCGAGCCTTCAGCAGTCGTCTGCACCGGCCTCC
>NMUG010006085.1:0-12775 GCA_002855965.1 Monotropa hypopitys | reverse complement strand
TTTTTATCACTGTTTTAAAACTCTTTAAAGTCTGGAGGTTTCCTTCAAAAAGTGTTTATAATTAATTTAGGATCAACCCCCTACACCCACCAACTTCCTCCCAAAATTTCCACTGACTGTTATGGGACCGGTACACAACCGGTGTACCGCCCGGCATGCTGCCCAGCATGCCAATTAGTTTATTTTTTTCTTTAAACTGTTAACCCTACATTTACTGTGTAATTTTATAAAGGCTGGTATGGGACCGATCTGCCGCCCGGTATGCCGGCCGGCATACCGGTGGCCTACCGGTTAAAAACAACTCTCTGTATCTCCCCCTTTTTCACTTGCAGGCGAGGCCGGTATGGGAACTGACATGCCGCCCGGTATGCCGCCCGGTATATTGGCCGGTGTACCGGTGCGCATACCGGTTGGTGCAGATTACAGCAGAATTAAAAAACTACTTAATCATGTTTATCGTTTTCATCAAAAAGTTCATCTAATCTTCATTTGTTTGTGAAATCAATGACCCCTAAGTGTCATATACAACCATACACTTACTATACGTTGATTTAGGCCTCAAACCTCAAGTTAATCCACCCTAAAACCATAGTTTTTCAAATAGATCTAGGAATTTTTAATCAAAAACATGATTAAACAAAACCCACTAATCTAGCCCTAATCTGGACCAAAATCAAAAATCAAAGTTGGGCAATTTGATCTTACCAATGTTAGGAACCAAGTTAAAGAAGACTTATTCCTCCAAATCTTCCTCCAAAGCTTCAAAACCAAGCCCAAAGTGCAAGACTCCTCTTTCTCCTCTATAATCACTCTATAAACACTATTAGGTTAGAATGACCATTAAGAGTAGCCACCCTTAACCCTAATGACAGATTTTCATCCTAATGACCTATTTGCCCTCTCTTATAAGGTTAATAACCTTTGTGTGCCATCCCTCTAACAATTATATATGTTTGTATGTTTTTTTAATTGTTTTAATTATAAAGCTCTCATTAATCACTCAAGACTTTATTAACCACTTCACACATAGTATTTTCCTTCCTCTTCTCTTTTATGATTTTTAATAACCCAATTCAATTTATTTTTTTTAAAATGGGTTCGGGCGTGACAACTCACCCCTCCTTAAGAAATTTTTGCCCTCGAAAATACAAGATATACCTGAAACAAACAAATATGGATATTTAGCCCTCATGGCATCCTCGCCCTCCCATGTGGCTTTTTCCAAACCATGATACCTCCAAAGAATTTTCACCCACCAAACCACTTTAGACCACAAAATTTACTCCTTTCGATCAATGACTATCAAAGGCTCCTCCACATAAGATAAGTCTTCATGAATCTCAATCCCTTCGTCTTGCAAAACATGAGAAGGATCACCAATGTATTTGCGTAGAGCCGATATATGAAAGACATCATGTAATCGAGACAATTCTGCCGGTAAAGATAACCGATAAGCAGCCACACCAACCCGCTCAACAATCTTATAAGGTCCCACATACCTAGACGCTAACTTTCCTTTGCCTTTGAAATGGATCACTCCCTTCTAAGGTGAAACTCAAAGGAATACTCGATCACCCACCATAAACTCCAAATCTCTACGGCGGTTGTCAGCATAACTCTTCTGCTGACTCTGAGCTATTTTCAACCTCTCTCGAATCAACTTTACACCATCTGCCGACTACTGAATTAACTCAGGCCCCAACAACTAATGCTCCCCAACCTCACTCTAACAAATAGGCGTACAACAATGCCTCCCGTATAGTGCCTCATAAGGTGCCATGCTGATACTGGACTGGTAACTATTATTATAGGCAAACTCCGCTAATGGAAGATAATCATCCCAAACTACACAGAAATCAAGAACACACCCCCGCAACATGTCCTATAAAATCTGAATAGTTCTTTCTAACTGACCATCATTTTGCGGATGGAAAGCCGTACTGAACTTCAATGAGGTCCCCAATGCCAGCTGCAAACTTTGCCAAAACCTCAAAGTAAATTTAGGATCCCTGTCGCTCACAATCGACGCTGGAACTCCATGCAATCTGATAATCTCCTCAATATATAATTTTGCATATCTCTCAGTGGTGTAGGTGACACGTACTGACAAAAAGTGAGCCAACTTGGTCAATCTATCCACAATCACCCAAATCGAATCAAAGCTCCGGCTAAAGCACGACAATCCCACAACAAAGTCCATGGTCACGTGCTCCCACTTCCATTCAGGTATCGGTAGGTTTTGAAGCAACCCTGCAGGTCTCTGATGCTCTACTTTTACCCTTTGGCAAGTCAAGCAGTTGGACACAAACTCAGCAATATCTCTCTTCATGCCCTTCCACCAAAACATTTCTCGCAAGTTTCTATACAACTTATTGCTACCCGGATGCATGGCATAAGCAGAGCAATGAGCTTCCTCTAAAATACTATTCTTCAACTCAGGACTATCAGGTACACACATTCTCTGCCCAAACATAAGCATATCATCTCTGCCAATTCTAAATTCACCCTCAACACCATCAGCTATTTGTTGCTTCTTCTTCCTCAACATCTCATCAGAATCCTGCTCCACCAGAATACGATCAACAAAAGTCGGTCGCATAGAAAACAGAGCTAATAACGCATCTTTACTGCCCAATTCCAACTCTGCATTCAACTTCTTCACCTCATAAAAATTTTCAATCCTGGCACATCTCATACAAGATAGACTACCAGCTGATTTCCTACAAAAAGCATCAGCCACAATATTAGCCTTCCCTGGGTGATAATGAATCAAACAATCATAATCTTTTATCAGCTCCAACCATCTCCTGTCACACTTCGTAAATTTTAATGCAAAATTTATATCCGTTTGATCGTATTCGAGTGTGAAAATATCATTTGGGAATCCCGTTGAACTTCCTCCTTTTGTTTGGTGCTTGTCCAAGGCATACCGGGATGGCCTTGGAATCATTCTGTAGCTTTTTGGCATTTTGGTGCAGTTGTACTGGTGCAGATTGGAGTTGCACCAGTGCAGGTGCTGTTCAGAGTGCACTGCCTCCTTTTGAAGCAGTTTGTACTGGTGCAGGTATTGGTTGCACCGGTGCAGGGTAACTCTTGTAGCTTCTATTCAGGTTTGCATCGGCGCAGGTATGGTTGCACCGGTGCAGGGGTGGTTTGCATCGGTGCAGGTGGGAGTTGCACCGGTGCACAGAGGTTCTGATTTGAGGCAGAAGGGTTTGCATCGGTTGATGCATCGGTGCAACGGGGGTTTGCACCGGTGCAGACTTGGCTTGAACCGGTGCACCTATTGTTCGGCAGACTATCATTAAGGGCAAAGTTGTCATTTCACTTGGGGGCATATATATATGTTCATGGTCCGAGATAGGGCATTCCTAGCCCCATTTTCTGCAGAACTTCCCCGCTCTTTACCTCCCTCTTCTCTCCCTCTCCCTTCTCTCTTGATTATAGGAGGATCCATAGAGAATTGGAGCTCGGCTCCTTGGTTAACGTCGATGAGCACGTCGAGAGCTTCGTGTTGACGGTGGTAGTTCGCGTGTACTCGGTAAGTCTTTCTCATCTCTCAAACCCTAACTCCTAATCGCGCTCTTCCGTGTTTGATAGTGGTTGTATTTCGTAGGGTACGACGAGAGCTTCGTAGCAATGCATTCGGATCGCGTTGGGTGTTTTCCGGCGATTGCTCTGGTGACCTCCCCGGCGAGTTTCCGGTGATGCTCCGGTGGGTAATTTCTAACTCCTACTTAGTATGCGTGGGTGTGCGTATTTCTATTCCATGTTTCATTGTTATATTGATCGTTGATTTACTTTGCGTAGTCGCATCGTGGTAGTTCGATTTATTGGCATCGGGTACGTAATCGCGTTGTTGTCATTCTATTGGTTGGCGTTGGGTTAGCCTCGGGTAATTGTGTTGGTGTTGGAGTGGTGTAGATGTAGAGAAACTAGTTCGTGTATTGAGGATTGCCTTAAAATCGTATAGGCACCAAGTGTTTGATGAAATGCCCGAATGGGCCCTGAGGTGAAATTTGGGTGCGTTGATCGTGTTGAATTAGTGTGGTGATCATTTAATAGTGTGTTTGACTTACTTGGGTCGTTGTGGTATCGTATGAGCGTGAGTCGTGGCGAAATTGGGATTTCTCCCCCTTATGTCAATTAGGGTGAACCTTCTACCTAGCTGAGTGTGGTCATGGAAATCCGTTGGATAAGTGTGTTTTGTGACTTCATTGGGTATTAGCGGCATTGTGGTGTGGTCAATGCGAGTCCCCTTGGTGTTGTGACGATGGGAAATCGGAAATTTGTGTTGGGCCTTACCTTGAGGGGATTATGGAATCATGGACAACAAATGGTTTGATCAACGATGAAAAGTACATAATGAATGGAATGAATATCCAATACGAGGGATGGATTCTATGAGTACCACCCTTAGCCAATCTCCAATCATTCACCAAAACTCACCAATGAAATAAAGAAGTGCAACGTGGGATTAACTTGGATGGTGTTGCCCAAGTCCTTGTATCGTGTTAAGTGGGAGATACGCGTTCCCGAAGTCGCGAAATCACTAGATATCATTGATGGGTGATGATCTAGGAATAAGATCCTTTGGCCATAGGTGGGAGATACGAGTTCCCAAAAGTCTCAGAATATACTGGATACGCTGGCAGGCGGGATCCTGGAAAAATCTTAACACACGTGATTTACTCGCCCTTGTCTAGGGGAGATTGGAGACTCGCTCGTTTAGGAGTCGACCGGAAATGAATATTGGAATGAACTAATAACCTCGTGATGGTAATGTGGTTATACCCCTTGGGTGGACCAAGGTGGAGAAAATGATGAAATGTATACTCTAATATTCAATCTCAAATACAATTATGTAAATCCAAAATCTTACCAATGAACATGGGAATGAGGTGAAGATGAGAGGATTTGATGTTGGGTTCCTAGTAAGTGATTGTGGATATTAGTTGTGTTATGTCCTTGGGTTGGATTGAGAATAGGTGAGATTGAGTGACGAGGTCCGTGTATTCTTTAGTAGAGTTCTATAGTGATGACCTTTTCGTTAGGGACATCGGTTGTGGTTTGGGTGACACTCTACTCGTATGACCTTGGAGATACTCTTAGTCTCACGTTCATTGGGTGTGTGCATGTGTGCGTGTGTTGTGCCTCTCCTTGACTGTACCTATCCTTGTTTTGTGCACTTAGGTTCGCATGCGCTTGTGCATGCTTTGTAGTCGTTAGTTGTTACCTCACTGAGCCGTGGTTTGCTCAGATCCTCTTTCTTTTCTCTTTTCCAGGATTGTATTGCAGGGTTTCTCTTACAGGGAGATTTGGAGCTTGGGCTAGCATCTGATTCCCTTTGGAGCTGCGGCCTTGACTCTCTTTTGTACCTTGTACACTATTTTACAGTTTGTAGTGAGTAGTAGCAGTTGTACTTTGTTTCCCTTGTACTCTTTCAGTTTCTCCATATTGTATCAAGATTAATGTAATGGGAACTTCTACTGCAATGCTTCTGTATAGTAACCGTTAACTCCCCAGTGTTTGTGTTTACTGTATTTTAAAAACAAATATGTTGGAAATGTTTTACTTAAAAACATGGGGTGTTACATCTCCTCTGTCTCAAATTTAGTTTTTTTTGAGTGAACAAATACTTGAGACTTTGGTGATTCGTATAGATCTCACACGTCACGCCATAAAGATAATGCCGCCATTGCTTCAAAACAAAAACCACCACTGCCAACTCTAAATCATGGGTAGGATAATTCAGCTCGTTCGGCTTCAACTGACGAGAAGCATAAGCGATAACCTTCCCTCTCTGCATTAAAACACATCCCAACCCGCGCAAAGATGCATCGCTATAAATTACCAAATCATTGGTACCTTCTAGAACTGTGAAAACAGGAGTAGTCACCAACTTTTCTTTCAACATCCAAAAACTCCTCTCGCATTCGTCAGACCACACAAACCTGACATTCTTCCGAATCAGCTTCATCATAGGCAAAGCAATCTCAGAAAAATCGCGAATAAAGCGACGATAATATCCGGCTAAACCCAGAAAACTCCTAATCTCAGTCATGCTAGAAGGTGCTGGCCAATTTACCACTACCTCTATCTTCTTTGGATCCATACAGATGCCATCACTAGATATCACATGGCCCAAGAAAACCACACTCTTCAGCCAGAACTCACATTTGCTGAACTTTCCAAATAGCTTCTTCTCTGTCAAAGTCTGCAATACTGTCCTCAAATGATGTTCATGTTCCTCCTCAGTACGATAATAAACAAGAATATCATCATAAAGACCACTATGAAAGAATCCAAATAGGGTTGAAAACCCCGATTCATCAAATCTATGAAAACTGTAGGAGCATTAGTAAGCCCAAAAGGCATAACCAAAAACTCAAAATGTCCGTACCTAGTATGAAAAGATGTCTTCGGTACATCACTGTCTCTAATTTTCAACTAATGATACCCGGATCGCAAATCAATCTTTGAGAAAATAGTTGCCCCTTGCAACTGATCAAACAGATCATCAATTCTGGGCAAAGGGTACTTGTTTTTAACAGTCACCCTATTCAGTTGCCGATAGTCAATACACATCCTCATAGAGCCATCTTTCTTCTTCACAAAAAGTATAGGTGCACCCCACAGTGAAGAACTGGACTGAATAAAGCCCTTCTCTAAGTACTCTCTCAACTGCACTTTCAACTCATACAGCTCTGCTAGTGCCATTCTGTATGGCACAATAGATATGGGACTCACCCCAGGCAACAACTCAATAGTGAACTCGATTTCTCTGTCTGGCACAACTCCCAGTAAATCATCCGGAAACACATCTTTAAACTCTCTCACCACTAGTATATCTAAGACATTTGAGTCCACTTCCCGATCATCAACAATGTAGGCCAGATAGCCTTGACACCCTTTACTCAAGATTGTCCTAGCACGAATACTAAAAATAATGCAAGATTTGCCCACCTTCTTATCGCCCAAAATTTTTATGTTTCCCTCATCCGGAATAATAAATAGAACTTCTTTAGACAAACAATCAATCAAAGCATGATGTGCTGACAAGAAGTCCATTCCCAGAATAACATCAAAATCGGTCATCGCCAACGGCACTAGATCTACTGATAGCCGCCTTCCCTCTACCTCTAGAGTACAATATGGGTAATATATATTCGCACTAACAGTCTTCCCCATGGACATAGATATAGCCAAAGTATAAGATAAGACCACTGAAGGCCTATCAAGCATACGGCTAAAAGTTTCTGATATAAAAGAATGGGTAGACTTTGAATCAAGAAGGACTCGAGCATAGAAACCTGATATAAGAAAGGTACCTATAACCACATCTGGTGCTGCCTCTGCCCCCTGACGTGTCACAACAAAAACTCTATCCAGAACCACATTAGTACCCTGACCACGGCCCTGAACCATCAGTGCACTACCCACTGATGAAGCTGTTGTACCACGAGACTTGGCGCACTGCGATGCCTTATGACCCAACTCTCCACAGGAATAGCACTTCACTGTTGCATCTCCACATATTTCTTCGGACAATTCCGAAGTAGATGACCCTCTTCTCCGCATTTGTAACAACAGCGATTGCCACTCTGCACACTAGCCCCTGAATACTGACTGCCACTCTGATTGCTTTTCCCCCTCTGCCAATTCCCTTGAGATTTGGAACCACTGTGTCCCTTGCTAGGAAAAGTCTTCCCATCACTGCCTTTAGCATAGCCACCATCACTGGTAGCCTTTCCCGACCAACTGCCATTCATCTTTCCCCTCTTGGCCCGATGATCAAACATAGTCTGAACGTCTTCCCCAGTCATCCTGGCCATCTCAACCAAATCAGCATAATCTTTCTCTCTGAATTGTGTCAAGCACGTCACAATACTGGGAATCAATCCCCCGTGAAACCTCTTACACCGCTTGGCATCGATGTTCACCAGCTCCACTGCATATCGCGACAAGGCAGCAAACTTTATTTCATACTCATCCACGGTCATGCTTCCCTGTTTTAGATACAAGAATGTATTCTCCTGCTTAGTCCGGTAGCTCTCTGGATAAAAATGATCATTGAACCCTTTGACAAACAAGTCCAAGGTGATAACCCTAGGAACTCCCCATTCTTCAACCGTCGTAAGATGACGGCTATAAGCCTCCCACCAGATTAGGGCCTCGCCCTTCAGATTGAAAGTTGCTAGATTGACTTTCTGCTCATCCGATGCTCCCATAGCCCGCAACACTCTCTCTACTCCATTCAGCCACTCCTCTGCTATAGCAGGAGATACTCCTCCTCCAAACTCTGCTGGATACATCCGACGGAACCTCTCAAACAAGCTTGTTCCTACGTCTCCCTCTCTCTGTGCAGTCTGCCACTACATATACGCAGTCTGGTTCTCCAGAACCTGAGCCATAGCTGCCTCTACTCGATTCTCAGGAACAACTGGAGGTGGATTCCCCAGTACAGGAGGTTGATTCACCTCTCCCTCTGCAGGTCCGGTAGAAGCTGCATCCTCTACATTCTCTATTATACTCTCCTGATTATCAAAAAGATTCATTAGAGATAATCAACACATAAAGTACACAATACATCACATATCATAATAATGTGCAACAATCATATAACACCTAAGTGTCCTTAGCCTTATGGTTCACTTGCCAAGCCATTCCTTTTTATCGATTCTTAAACTTCCAAAACACTCTTCTATCATACTTCTCACTTACTCCTCAACTCAACCTAGACTCGGTATTCCAATATATCATGCTTTTCCATTTAACTTCCCAAGACTTCCCACTTGAAAATATGTTTATCAGGCGCTTTTCAAATTGGATTTCAAGGTAGTTGCATGGGTGTCAAAGTAACACGCATAAGAATCTCGGAATATACACACTTCTAACCCATCCTAACTCTCACCTCAAGTCCTTAAATACTCTTGACTCCAAAATCTAATAACCTAGAGCTCTGATACCAAGCTGTCACGACCCATTCCAGAATATAATAAAAATATATAAACTGGCAATGAATCCATGACTACAACGCATCAAAACCAAAACCAAGTGAAACACATATAATTATTTTATTAAACCAACCATAATAATATCACACCGGAAATACTAAAAACTGAAATTCCAAAGTAAACTCTACGTCTAAACAGTAGTACCAAGGAAAAACTACCACAAGTCTCAATAACATAAGTCAACAACTCAAACAACTCTCACTACAAAAGTGCCAACAGTCTCAACACAAAACCCATTATTCTAGAGTAGACAGAACTAAAAAGAAATCTCCCAAAAAGGAGTACCCCAACTATCCTCTCTCCAATAGCTAATCCTCTTGGCAATGGCTTGTAGGTGAACCAGCTAAACTCCCTAACCTGGATATAGATTGCAAAACAAAAATAAGCAAAAGATATCCAGGAGTGTCAGATACAACAGTCATATATGCACTTTGATATATAAAGAAAACCCACAGTGTACAAGTAAGATACAAGTAAAGAACAAGTAACTAAGGGGTTGTGTCTCTCCCCTTCTATCACATAAATATGCAACTGTCCAAGGGGTGGTGTCTCTCTCCAACTACAACGTAATCATGTCATTATCCATATATTCTTTCTAACCGTGCCCATAATACCTCTCTTTTCTTTAATTGATATGTAACGTGCCTATAGCACTGTGCCTATAGCACCTCTCTTTAATTTAATCGACATGTAACATGCCTAAATCCCTACTCGGCCTAACAGCATATAATAGCATGCCCCGGGATTATCTCTCTCATTTCCCCTACTCGGCCTAATAGCATATAAAGTATGCCCTGAGGATTTCATTTCATTTCATTACCCCTACTTGGCCTAACAACTCATTTGAGTATGCCCAGGGTAACATCACCACTCTCTCTGCATATGTTTATCAATCATTATTCTATATTCTTCTCGCTTAAGTGATATCAAATAAAAGATATATAAATCTCAACATGTGATTACAATATACTCCTCATGTCTTAAAATACAAACAACATTATAATAATCATGCCAATGCATAACAGTAATACATATCGCTCTTATCCATGCTTACATGTAGGTAAGGAAAAACAGATAATTTCATGCAATTATCACATAAGAAACATGTGAATACACACAATAACTCCACACTAACTCACACATAAACAAAGCACATATATAGAAGGGTATCTACACACTCACCAGCTGTATGAACTCGCCAAATATATATCTACTGAATCGCCTTGGAAGATCCCGGATGATCTCCTATTATACAATATAAACATGTATGAATAACCCTTCTAAAGCTCTAATTATAGATTAAGGATTTTTATCACTATTTTAAAACTCCTTAAAGTCTGGAAGTTCCCCTCAAAAAGTGTTTATAATTAATTTAGGATCAACCCCCAACACCCACCAACTTCCTCCCAAAATTTCCACTGACCGGTATGGGACCGGTACACAACCAGTGTACCGCCCGCCATACCGACTAGCATGCCAGTTAGTTCATTTTTTCCTTTAAACTGTTAACCCTACATTTACTGTGCAATTTTACAAAGGCCGAAAAAACAACTCTCTGTATCTCTCCCTCTTTCACTTGCAGGCGAGGCCAGTATAGGAACCGACATGCCGCCCGGTATACCGACCGGTATACCGGTGCGCATACCGGTTGGTGCAGATTATAGCAGAATTAAAAAACTGCTTAATCATGTTTATCGTTTTCATAAAAAAGTTCATCTAATCTTCATTTTTTGTGAAATCAATGACCCCTGAGTGTCATATACAACCATACACTTACTATACTTTGATTTAGGCCTCAAACCTCAAGTTAATCCACCCTAAAACCATAATTTTTCAAATAGATCTAGGAATGTTTAATAAAAAATGTGATTAAACAAAACCCATTAATCCAGCCCTAATCTATACCAAAATCAAAAATCAAAGTTGGGCAATTTGATCTTACCAATGTTAGGAACCAAGTTGAAGAAGACTTCTCCCTCCAAATCTTCCTCCAAAGCTTCAAAACCAAGCCCAAAGTGCAAGACTCCTCTTTCTCCTCTCTAATCACTCTCTAAACACTATTAGGTTAGAATGACCATTAGGAGTAGCCACTCTTAACCCTAATGACAGATTTTTCATCCTAATGACCTATTTGCCCTCCCTTATAAGGTTAATAACCCTTATGTGCCATCCCTCTAACAATTATATATGATTGTATGTTTTCTTTTAATTGTTTTAATTACAAAACTCTCATTAATCCCTCAAGACTTTATTAACTACTTCACACATATTATTTTTCCTTCCTCTTCTCTTTTAAAATTTTTAATAACACAATTCAATTTATTATTTTTCTAAATGGGTTCAGGCGTGACATTCAAGCTCAAAGTGTCAAAGGGTAGAATATTGACCATAATCTAAGCATGCTCCTATCCATAAAATGTAGACTCAGAAAGTGAGTTCAACAAGTAAGTGTGTGCAAATTCAGCTTTCATTTCATCGCCTTGTTCTGTCATTTATTGTAACAATTTTTCAATGACCCAATAATTCTCATCTTGGGATTGTTGTTCATTGTAAAATCCTTGCTCATTTAGGTAGAGACTTGATCTAGGATAGGTGTGGCAAGGTTCTTCAACAACCAAGTAAATCATGTTTCCATATTCCCTTTGAGTATGCACTGATTGATTGAATACATCTCTTCCTTCAAAGCTTGAGTTGTCATACAATTGATAGGGAGATGTATTCAATTGATCAACACAATCCTTGTAATCCTCATGATCAAAAGTAGACTCATAAGAATAGCATCATGCATTTGGAGTCACTTGGTCAAACTGTTGATTAAAGAGGGGAAGAGGTTGGGAATATGGAACATCCCATGATAATTGGGAAGTTGAAGTCCAATAAGGGTAAGATGAGTCTATGAAATCAGATCAAGAAATTAATGCAAGAGTCAAGACAAAGGAGGATCAGAATTGCAACTCAGATCCCCACAAAGCAACAGATAACAGTGATTTTAACACTTGATCTTCCAGTAGAACAAGCTCAATGTTCTGGAAGATCAAACTAAGCTTGATCTTCCGGTAGATCACGTCTGATGTTCCGTAAGATAAGAGGTGCTTAGGTGAAAATTATTGCTCTATTTTGGAAGATTTGATGCTCTGTTATTTTTTTTTGAACTGTGTTTTCTGATTTTGGATTTTTTTACTTAAGTGAATACACTAAATTCAATCAAACTAAATACAAAATACTGAAATCCCTGGCAACGGCGCCAAAAATGCTTGGCTCTAAAAACAACAATTGATTTCGCAAATGATGATCTCAGAGGATTGAAGAAATTAAAGAGTAAATGATAAAATGGAGTGAATCACCCAAGCGCAAGTGATTCAGACCTCAAGTTTATCGCTCAAGCATAATAACTGGTAAGAATTAGGTCATTTTTACAGGGACTTCGGTTTGGATTTGAGTTCAATTAAATCTAGTGTTTATTGGGTGAAAGTGAAGTGGGTTGGTGAAATTTTGGATGGTGTGGTGAGATCAAAGAATATAGACAATGAATTACTAAATATAAGAAAATTGGAATCCAACCCTTAGTTATTGGAGAAACCCAAGAATCAATTCCCTACTTCTCATCCTTCAATTACACAAGGACAATCCACCTAAATTAGGAAGGCCTTAGAAGACATTTTGATGAAATCCAATTTGCAAGAAGGGAGACATCAATAGAGTTAGATCTGTTAATAAATTTTGGTTCAACAAGACCAAGGCATGATCAAAGTATTAGA
>NMUG010006084.1:0-12776 GCA_002855965.1 Monotropa hypopitys | reverse complement strand
TCTCTTAGGACTATTTTTAAGTCATTCAAAGTTCCTTAGAATTGTTTTCAATGTTTAAATATTTATTTATTCAAGAAACTTAATGACATTTGATTAGAGGCTAAGGAATATTGTTTTCAATATTTGAATATCTTCATAAACATTCCTTGACCCTTGTATGCTTCTAGAATATTTGATTCTCTATTTTATACTTAAAATATTTTTAAGAAAATGCTTGGAAAATGATTTCTCCTACAAGTCATTTTTATCTTTACATTTTCTAAGTTATTTTCTTCATGAAAAACTTAGAGAATTAAATTATCTACTCAAGGGTTCAAGCCTCATGTCATTTGGAATGGATTTATGCCCTCAAACCTTAACCGGTACACAAACCGGTATACCGGGCGGTATGCCGGCCGACATACCGGCTGGGTACCAGACTTTGTCATTTTCGGGCAGTAAGTTTGCTCCTTTCAAAAGATCACATTTTTGTACTAACCGGTATACCGGGCGGTATACCGGGCGGTACACTGGTGGCCTACCGGCCTTTGTAAAAATGTGCAGAATTTAATTTTTAAGTGAAGAAAATTACATCAATGCCATCCAACGGCTATAAACGGCTAGTTTTGGGTTAGAGCCTATAAAATGGACCCTTAGGGTCCTAGAAACTTAATGAGACCATGCCCAAGCTTTGCTAACATCTATATCTCATTCTTTCTCTCTAATTCTCTCTAGAAACTCTCCATCTCTCTAGTTCACTTGTAAATTATATTTCTAGTGGAGAGTTTTGTTCTTACACTTGTACTAAATTAGAGAAAGCTCACAAAATTAATTGTAAACCTCTTAGTGAGCATTTGAGCTTTATTGTTAGCTTGTGGAAGGGGTTGTCTTCCACATATATTTCTTGAATACTTGGAGCCTACATTGAAGTCAAGACTTGAAGAATCAAGCTTGCAAAGCTATTTGAAGATCAAAGATTGGAGTCAAGTTCAAGCCTTGGAGGAGACTTGAAGCTTGCATTGAAGTTGGAAGCCATCTTGAGAAGAAGCTCATCATCAAAGAAAGGAGGGAGCCTCTATTGAAGTAGCTCATCAAAGAAGGTGGGAGCCGTCTTGGGAAGTAGCTCATCAAGAAGGTTTGAGAAGCCTTGGGAAGTTGCTCACATTTGTAAGGGTTTGACAACTACCCGAAAATTATAAAGGTAATTATTAGAACTCTTACTTATTGGTAAGAGAAGTGGATGTAAAGTTAGGGACTTGGACAATCCCTAACCAAACCACTATAAAATCACCGTGTCATTGCCTTTATTTTTTTATTTTCCTTGCCCTTACTTATTGAGCAATTGATTCACTTTCACTCTACTATTCATTGTGCTTGGAATTCAAAGATCCAAGTATCTTTATCTATATAGTTATTTAGAACCACTTGAAAACCAGAAACCTTGGCCTCTTGGGATTAGAACCCCAAGAACCTGAGGTGTAACGAAAGGAATTCATTTGGTGTTTTAATTAGATTGGTATTTGAACTTGTGATATTCATCACACTTTGAATAGTTAAGTCTTCTGCACTAATTTGCCTAAATTAGTCTTAACTTGGAAATAAATTTTTATTTGCGCATTTTAGTTAATAAACCAATTCACCCCCCCTATTGGTTGTCCATTGCATCGAGTACATAGGGACCAACATAATGTTTTAAAAAATCAAAAAAATGGGTTTTACTGGGTTTTTGACGGTTCGACCGGTTCAACTGCCGGGTCGAAAGTGGTTTTCATTTTCTAGCCCGGTTCTTGAAAAGGGGCAGTTTTGGGGATGGACTGGACCGGTTAGGGGACCGGTTCCTTGTTCAACCGGTTGAACCAATCGGTCCGGTCCGGATTTCAAAACACTGGTTGAAACCTTATAAAAAACATTATTGTTGAGTTTAAGTTTACTTCGTGCCTTTTGGCACAGGCCATGCCTAGTCTATTATACATTTTTTGTGGATCCAATGGTTTAAATTTTTTTGATCTAACAATTCAAAAATATGTTTTTGCTCAACTAAGTTAATGACTCGGGCATTGATCATATATATTTTGGAGGTCTGCACAAATAATTCAAGGTGTTTATAAATTTTAAAGTAATATTTTAAGTGTCCATATACAAAATTGTTTTATTCGAATAACTCTAATTGCTTCATCCAAAATAATTGATTTTTATTGAAAAGTTATAGACATAAGTTCTGAATCATTTTAAATGAAGTAGTTACAGTTATGTAAATAAGATAATTATTTATATGTACAATTAAAAAATTATTTTAAAATGTATCAATGGATTAGATTATTTATGTGGAACCCAGATGTATGAAGTCTCATCCCCGTTGTGTCGTGCATAGGCTTGGGCAACCTCTAATAAGATGCAAGGGCCAACTTGAAGTTCAAAAATTCAAAATTTTTAATTCATTCAAGATCCAAACATAAAAACTAAGTCTTGTTGAAAGTAAAAAATATGGTAAAATCTAAGAGAGAGAAGTATTGGAGGAGTGATTTGTAGGAATTATGTAAGCGAAAAATACTAATTTCAATATGCAAGATTATACACGAATTTAAAGAATGTTCACGAATTAAAGTACAGCAAAGGAAGGAAGAACAAGAAAAGAGTGGGAAGAGAAATAAACTAAAGGTCCGTGTATATATGGCACCCTTAAGTCAAAATAGACTATTTCACCAAAAATGTTTGAGGCAATAGTTGACGGTCGACTCCCAGGGTACAATCGGTTATCCTGATAATGTAGCACGACACTTGCAGCCTGCGAACGGTTGTAATAGAACTCTCTCTCGTTAGGAAGACAATGGACCAGATGATGGAAGACATTGCTAGAATTCTAAAGGCTATTGAAATTGAATTTTCAGACATCTATAGTTGTCTATTTAAATCCAAATAGGAAGCCTCTATGTTTTATACAAAATTAATCCTAACTTAACGAATTAATATTTGTAAAAAAATCATTTAAAATCTATAACAATAATTTGATAAATACTGTAACGGTCATTTTAAATACAATAAGGAATATGCCATTTGGGTACGGGTTGGGATGGTTTGGTTTGGTCTAAGCCCAATCTCCAAGGGCCACAGCCCATGTATAACAAAGTTCAATCATAAATTCAATTGGTTCATATGCCCAAATGAATTTTAAATAAAAGATTGATCCACGACATGTATCACATTCCTATATTCTTACATTCCCACGAATCTAGGATGCACGGACCCGAAACACGAACTCGGGCATAGGTACAGGCATAGCCCCGGGCGAGCGGCGAAAGCACATGTGTAATACTCGTTCCCATATTTTTTAATAAAGTATTTATTTTTAAAATATTTTGCATGTAAATTAGAAAAGGTCATGGGTTATATAGAATGCATGTATTAAACCTAGTCATATCATGTGATGATTTGTGTAAATGTATTCTTGTTGATCTTATTAGACCTTTGGGAGTAAGGGTATTGAGGATTAGTGAGTTAGAGTATTATTGTGTTTTTTTATATTTATTTGAGGATATGAAATTGGAAGTTGCGATCTGTCGCGTCGGGAAATTTTTTTGTCCTTCTTTCACCTCTTGACGCGGAGGAGTCATTTTCTGGGAAGGAAATTCCACACTGTTGAGTGTTTGCAATTTTGTTTGAAAACGAATTTGACAGCCTAATTGTGCCGGTTTTGAAAATGTTCAGATTTAATAACGGTTTTGAAAATGTTCAGATTTAATAACGGTTTTGCAATTGCCTAGACAATATACAACCTATTATTAATCAATTTTCGGAGTCGCCACTCGGAAAAGAGTTACGGTGTGCCAAATCACCGGTATTTAAATTGGACAAGGTGTCTACATAATCATAAATTCGAGTTCAGGGATTAAATAATGAATGGAAAAGGTGTTAGGCAACCTACTCGCCCTTTTGGTACTTCTATTTCAAAAGAAAATTTCTTTTAAACTCAAAATTAATTTTTTTCTCGGCCAAGAGAAATGATGAATAATACTGATATAAATAAAATTGAATAGAATGACTCCTTTTTATAGTTGTTGACGGGCAGCCTTTCAGCCCGGTTTTGGTTTTGAAAGAGTTAGAGGAAAGAATTGAATTTTTTTGTTTTTGAGCCGGACGGAACTTCGGCCGTGTATTGAAAAATGATTTTATACAGCCAGATAGAATTCCGACTGTGTCTGTAAAGAATGATTTTGTTTTTGGCAGCCGGATAGAACTTCGACTCATTTTGAAAGCATGATTTTTGATTAGCCGGACAGAATTCCGATTGTATTTTGAAAGAATGTTTTTAACCAATCGGGCAGAACTTCGACTGTGTTTTGAAATAATAATTTTTATTGTGAGAAGTTCTCAAAGAATATCGAGTAATCTGGCATGACCCGAGTTGCAAGATATTCATTTGATCAAGATCGGTCGGCTACTGCAAGTTTTCACCTAATGATCTAAATCGGAGGATTTTGTTTTGTTAATTTAGTTTTATTTTCCAATCGGACAGAGCTTCGACTGTATTTTGAAAAATGTTTGTTTTTAGTTTAGCAGAAATAGAAACATAAAACATCAATATGCCAACTACTGACGATCTCTCTGTGAGAACGCATCCAACAAGCCCAGCAAAGCCTGGCACATCTCTCTATATCGTGTGGTCAACACAGTTCCAGTCACGGTGCCCGATCGGTCTACCTCTAACAGACAACGAAGCATTCGTACCATGGTATGCAACTGAGCCATGTCCGGATA
The DNA here is from genome assembly GCA_002855965.1 of Monotropa hypopitys. Classification (NCBI taxonomy): domain Eukaryota; kingdom Viridiplantae; phylum Streptophyta; class Magnoliopsida; order Ericales; family Ericaceae; genus Monotropa; species Monotropa hypopitys. The sequence goes on along the minus strand of NMUG010006084.1, from coordinate 8,042 downwards.
GCCACCTGGGAACAAATACTCCATAGAGGCAAAACTAGATCGTAAGCCCTCTACATCATGGAAGTGAAACCCCCTCTCTCTAGCCAGACACCGACGAGCTGCACGTAGTTTATCGTGTGACCTCCTGACTTCAATAAGTGATCTATGATACGATCCAATCAGAGTGTCAAAATCCTCCTGCAGTCGATCTCTGTCATCATCACGAGCAATAATACTGTCATATGACTCATCAACTAGTCGATTGAGATCCGCTACCTCGAGTAGTAGTTCGCTGATCTCCTCTAGTTGAGCCTCATATCGCTGAGTTGCCTGATGCAAGGAATTCTCCAAAGCAGCTACTGTGCTAGTCGAACTGGCCGAAGCTCTCACCTCTGCTAGGTCCCGCTGTAAACTACCGGCGGTAACCTCCATATCAGATAGCTGTAGGGACAAGTGATCGACATCTCTCCAAAGAGAGTCTCGCTCCCCAGTAACAGAAGAGACACGCCGAAGGGCCCTGTCTCTCTCACCAGTCATCTGCAAATGCCGAGAGTGTGACTGCATCATCTGCGCATTGTAGCTCGAAGTCTGCTATGCCAAATATGATGACCACTGTGATAACGGAAACTGATCCAAATACGTCGGGAAAGTTTCTATAATGCCAGCCTGATGATCAATCTCTGATGCGATCCAGTCTAGATATGTCTCCGAAATACAAGGAGTATCACTGGTCCAGGTAGATGAAATCGTAACCCTCTGATTCCATAAAGCTGAAGCCTATCCAACCAAAGGATGAGCAAAATCACTGGCAAAGTCGAAATGGTATCTGCTGCCATCATAAAGCGAAGAAGAGATCGGAATATCCTGATCAAGCCCGAACTGTCTGAGGACTCGGCACCCGAAATACAGTACTACACCATACATCCCAACAAGGGGCAGAAAGGACAAGCCTAGCCCATATACAGTCACTGCATGCTCCATAGCATTAAAGACGCCGATATCCCAAATAATGGTATCTGATGTAATGTTGTCCAAAGCCACTATCCAGGTATCCAACCGCTGAGGGATATATCGCAAACCGACAATTCGCTCAGTCAAGAGCGCTAAGGGCGTCTGGGCCTCCTGTCAACAGAACCTCTAGGGGGGTCCGGGGCAGCCTGAAACACAAAAACAAATCATTAGAAACAAAAAGAGCAGTAAAGACAGGTCTACAATAGATCTATCAAAAGACAGAAACGAAAAGTAAACTACTATGTTTACGTACCTCATCTGGGGGAATCTGGTCTGGCGGTTCTCCTCTCTGTCGAGCGCTCCACTGCTGGTAGGCCCGATAGAGCCTCGATAGCTCATCCTCCGGAACAGACTGAGAAGACTGGGCTCTGCTATCTGCATCCCTCATTGCCCGAAATAAGCGCTCCTGCTCAGCGCCGATCGACTCTCCGCCCCGAACTGTGGTCGTAGTGGTGAAGCGGTCGATGAATATACTCCGGAACCAGGCAGTGTAGTCTCCCCGCACCATGAACCCAGCAACGTCGTAATCTCCCGCAATAGAAGACAAAGCCAGCCCAAAAGTGGCAATAGGCGGGCATCTGGGGATCAGAACCTCTCCCGTCGTCTGGCGCCAGCAGTGGTCGCCCATGTACAGCTCCCAGGAAGTGTAGGCGAAGAAAGTGCATCGCCGAGCTGACAAGTAGAGCTCAACGCAGTAATCGCCTCCCAATGCCATCCAATCGAACGGCTGCCAGGATATGTCATCCGGTGTAACTAGCTCCAGCTGTGAGCGAAGCGTCATGAAATCCAGCAAGTCAAGAGCACGCACAGATGGACGCGGCCACCGCAGAGCCCTAGGGACGTCAAGTCCTAGGTCGGTGGGAAGGGGGCGCCCTACGCTCATATGCTCAAAGGACCACCACAGGAGAAAGTGCCAGAACCCTAACTGTGTCGGTGAAGGGCAGCTAACTCTCCTCCTCATAGCCTGGAGGAGGAGGCAAAAGTAAAAGACCCCCAGTCAAAGAAGGCACCATCCAGGAAGTCAACTATCCCGACGTAAGCCACAGAAAACAAAGTGCCATTGTTGCATAAGAAGCACGACACTAGCAAAATACAATAGTAACCGACGCTGTCGTCTGAACAACTCCGGGCCGTCTGTCTCTAGGGTGTAAAAGAAGTCTCCTCCCCACAGTACTGAGCCCGGGATCCTCTTCCCTCTCATCTGATGTGGGGCGATGTCCAATACCCGCCAAGCATCATCCTCAGTCCCCGTCATCCTCTGGACGGGGATCCCTCTGAACCTCAAACCTGTGATAGCAGCCCACTCGAAAGGAGTGACGCCCAGCTCACAGTCGACCAAATGGAGTGTGTTGGTCTCACTAAACCAACGCTCGGCAAGGGCCCCAAGCAAAGTATGCTTCGAGCGAAAGGGCGGAATGGCTAAGAAATCGCCAAACCCCTGCTCGACCAAAAAATCTCTGTAGACAGGATGTGCCCGGTTGCAGATGGCAACTGCCTGGAACTACGCTCCTCGAAAGGGTCTCTCTGGTGGAACTACCCGAGCCCTCAGATATACGGACGGATGGGACCGGAGCTGTGTCAAAAGTGGTGTATCAGAAACATGCAATCTGGCCCTCCGAAGCTCCTCTGAAAACATAGTCCCTCTCAGCTGCAACCCCATGCCATCTCGGGAGAAAGTCTCTACGTATCCACATCTCGGTGCCTCCAGGTCATTAGGACCAGGCTCGAAGTCTATGTCCTCAATATCGAAGGGAGACTCCTCCATCTCCTCCGCAGCAGGTCTAGAAGGTCCAGCCTCATCTGCAGGCTCCTTCCCAGGTCTATGCCGAGAAGTCATCCTACAAAATCAAAAGAAAAAAAATTATTAAACCCTGATAAATCAAACGATTCAAATTCAGGTAACGAAAGCTAACGATACTATGAACATAAAAGGTTGGTAATAACTTTCAATGATTGTCAACGTGTACATTTGTTCATATTTCTAAGTTATGACACCTATCCATGGTTGTAACCTAGAACAAAATCTCTAGACTTGGTAATATCTTACTATGGTTGCCAACGTAAATCCAGATCTACATGAACAATGCTAGTATCTATCTAAGACTACAAGTTCATCATTTCTAGAAACTCAAACCTAAAGTAGTACCTTTCTAAGACTACAAGTTGGGTTTATTATTCCCATTAGTATCTTTCTATGACTACGGAGTTACATTCTACTAACCTAAGGTAGTACCTTTCTAAGACTACAGGTTTGAGTTTATTATTCCCGGTAGTATCTTTCTACGACTATGGAGTTACGAACCTACAACCTAAGGTAGTATCTTTCTAAGACTACAGGTTTAAATTTATTATACCTCGTAGTATCTTTCTAGGACTACGGAGATCCATTTCTCTAAACTAAGGTAGTATCTCTCTAAGACTATAGGTTTGAGTTTATTATTCCCGGTAGTATCTTCCTATGACTACGGAGTTCCATCTCACAAACCCAAAGTGGTACCTTCCTAAGACCACAGGTTAGAAAGCCACGAGGTAGTACCTTTCTAAGACTACAGGCCAGGCACTTTTTAGAAAGCCACGAGGCAGTACCTTTCTAAGACTACAAGCCAGGCAATTTTCAGAAAGCCACGAGGTTGTACCTTTCTAAGACTACAAGCCGGCACCTCCCAGAAAGCCACGAGGTAGTACCTTTCTAAGACTACAAGCCCGGCACTTTTCAGAAAGCCATGAGGTAGTACCTTTCTAAGACTACAAGCTAGGCATTTTTCAGAAAGCCACGAGGTAGTATCTTTCTAAGACTACAAGCCATCATTTCCAGAAGTCCAAATAGTACCTTTCTAAGACTATGGAGTTATAATTTTCGAAAGCCTACAGTGGTACCTTCCTAAGGCCGCAGGTTAACCTTCTTAAAAGCCCGAGGTAGCATCTTCCTAAGACTACAGGCCGACGTGTTCAAGAGTTCAAGTAGTATCTTTCTAAGACTGCAGACTAAAATTTCCAAAACATACAGTGGTAACTCACTAAGGCCGCATGTTAAGCATTCAAAAACTTAGAATAGTACCTTTCTAAGACTACAAGTTTATATATATTTTCAAAAAAAATACAGTAGTACCTTTCTAAGACTACAGTTTCAAAATCTTTTTCAAAAACCTACGGTGGTATCTTTCTAAGACCACGGGTTACAATTTCCGAAACACTCGGCAGTATCTAAAGTAAGACTCTGAGTGCATATTTTCAAAAACCTATATTGGTATCTATCTACGGCCATAGGATTATGTTTTCAAACGATCAGATGGCATCTTCCCCCGGGTCATAAGTTTAAATCATAAATCTCGGTAGTTCCTTCCTAAGACTACTGTTTTCTAGCTCCGGGACCTCGATGGTATCTTTCTAAAACCATCAGCCCACATTTCCGGAAAAAAATCTCCTCGGTAGCACCTTTCTTATGGTCATCGAACTTAAAATCCTGTAAATACTTTTCTACGATTACAGATTTTCAAAAAAAGATCCCGATAGCATCTCCCTACGGCTATTACCTAGGGCAAAAATTTCGTTTGCGATTGCATCTCTCTATGGCTATCGTTCAAGCTGCAAAGCGCAGAAATTTTTAGTAATACCTATCTACGATTACTAATCGATCTTCCAAAACCTACTTACGATAATATCTTACTACGATTATCGTTTAAAGTTTCAGAATTACACATCACTTGGGGCAAAAATTTCGCTTGCGATTGCACCTTTCTATGGCTATCGTTCAAGTTGCAAAGTGCAGAAATTTTTAGTAATATCTACCTATGATTACTAATTGATTTTCAAAATTCACTTACGATAATATCTTACTACGATTATTGTTCAAGTTTCAGAGTTATATATTTTTAGTAATATCTATCCATGATTACTAACCAATTGTTAGATATACACTTACGATAACATCTCCCTACGATTATCGTTCAAGTCACAGAATTTTCAAAATTAGTAACACCTACCTATGGTCACTAATTAAATTCCCAAGTCACGTTTTGCGATAATATCTATCTACAGGTTATCGTTCAAAATTTCAAAAAAGGGCGACGATTAATAACATCTTCCTATGATTATTAATTAATTTCCTCCATATATTTATGACGCGATCCTATCACTCTGATCATTATTTTTAAAATCATGTTGCCGATAGCATCTTTCTAAGGCTATCAATTAAAATCGAATTTTTCAAAACATCGAGATATCTGTCTACGATCTTAATGTCCAAGTGTCAAAATTTTTCGGCGTTAACTTTCTATTGGTCGTCCGAACAAATTTTTTTTAAAAATGCGTTGTCACGAGTACGATCGTCAACCTACGAAAACTTCGGTGATATTTTCCTACAATTACCGTCAAGTCCCTAAAATTTCCAAAAAGGGACGTCTTTCTGTAGATGGTCTGATAAAAGTTTTAAAACATATTTGTCGCGATTCTAATCGTCTGTTCATAAAAATTTCGGTATTATTTTTCTACAAGTACCGCTAAGCGTCATACACCGGGAGTGAATCGATCGAAGGATCAAGCACCGGGACGTCGTCAAGTGAAATCCGAGCGAAGTCAGAGCTCTGTCAAGTCTCTCAGAGTCTTCAAAAGCTTCAAAACAGAATGGAGGCTCACTGCCTTCGCGGCCAAATAAATAGGCTCAATGTGGTCAAAAAGCAGACAACTATCAGCCTCGAGCCACGCGCACAGTTGGCGCCCAAGGGGGCAAGTTTTGGATTTTTTTGAATGGGATAAGATCAGATCCGTACATGACCGGTCGGTCCGAAATACAACTTCGACAAGCCAGATCTGCGCCATCGGCAACTCCAAAAAATTTTCCGATTCCACCAGCAGATGTCAAATTCCTCTAAGGAGCCGGAAAAAATCTGAAACATATAAGCCGTGAGTCAAAATTTCACGCATCAATTAGTCTTTATCTACCGCCACTACGCAACGTACACGAAGAGGGGCAGCTGTTGATACCCAAATTTTGGCTCAGCTCCCACAAGTTCAGAAATCAGCAAAACGATCTTTTTCAGTATCCATATGCACATCCGGAATGTTCAGACTCACCGCGAACAGCGCCGACGTCAGTCAAAATTCTCCGAACGACGAACCCGCAACGGTAAAGTGTTGAGGAACATTTCCCTATCTCAAAATTTTATTCCGATACATCAATCACGACAAATTTCAAACGGATGGCACTGAAATTGCATCCGAATTGGCAAACGGGCCGACACAAGCAGAATTCTACACGAGCATCCGAAAATTTTTCTTCTGAGGAGAATATCGAAGACAAGCATATTACAGAGAAGCAGATATAAAAACTGACTCCATCCGATCCAGCACCGGAATTCAGTTAAGGATAAACGTCAATATGTTCAGATTTCCATGCAGCAGTCAGCTGGCCTCGGAAATCAACGAACGTATTTTGCACAGACCTCATCTGCAAAATCTAACATTCCCTACGGAACGGATTTTCTGGAAGTCGAGCAGTCTAGGAGGTGCACCAAACGCTTCTCAAATCAGGCAGGATATCAGAGCCGTATTTCAGGGTTTTTCCGGAAAGTGTCCGAATCAAGCCCGGGATATTTGCTATATTCGTGATCCAACACAGCGATCATGAATATCAAATTTAAAATGTTAAAGTCAGAGTTCTCCGAGGGGACGGAAAAGCGTAAACAAAAGCTTCGGACCAAGATCAGAACTCCGGGATACCTTTTCAATTTTAAATGTATTTTATTTTAATTTTAATTAATTTTCCGATCAAGATAAGCTCAAACCGACCTTAGGAACCTTCCTAAATATCTATCCAACGCCTGGCTGGTCAGCCATGCGTTTTGGGAGATATTTCCACAATGTCGCAACTATAGTTGCGACATTTTTCCTTATATAAAGAAATTCACCACAACAACAATTCGGACCAGAAAAACTCATTCCAAGTTCATTTCAACTTCAGATACCAAAGCCTCCGGGCATTTTCTCTTAAATTCCTTCCAAAAACTACCCGAACTTCGACCAAAAATTCGAAAAACCAAAATCCAACCAAGAACAAGCCTCGTTCTTGAAGTATTCTTGAGCTTATCTTTCTTCGGTAAATTAATTTGCCTCTTACTCTCGGGAGACTCTTGATAGTCTTCTAATTTATAGTTCGGTATAAGTTAATCGACCGCGTCCGATACTATACCCTACTATGTTTTAAAGAAGCCATCTACAGAAGTCGTCTCCCTGATTTGTACAAATCCAATTAATATATTTGCCATAATTTTTTAATATTCATCTTTTATCGCTTTCAAAACCCATATCTGTTTAAATAATTCGTTATTTTATGTCTTTCTCCTCGTTAGAATTCGGCACATGCTTGGCTACGCCGGCTACGCTGTCGCATACGAGGAGAACATAAAGACGTCTTCGCCCTAAAATATCATATCAATTGTTGTCGTCTAGCTCGGAATATATCCAGCTCGGTTATATATGATATCTTATCAATTATTGCCGTCTAGCTCGGAAATATATCCAGCTCGGTTATATACGATATCTTATCAATTGTTGCTGTCTAGCTCGGAATATATCCAGTTCGGTTATATATATGATATCTTATACCCCCTATCCATATAAACATTACAGCATAATCATTCTATCTCTATTCAGCGATTAACTTTCGCTTTCCCCTAAAACACTTTCAAACAAAATTAAAATCCTGTATCCGTTGTCTGAAGTGAAAGTTTGCAGTAGCTGACAGAAATGGATCGAAGGAATGCCTTGTGATTCGGATCATTTCCGAAGCACTCGATATCCCGGGAGGATTTTTCCCACACTTAAAAAGACAAGGAAAGTAAATATCCCCTCCCCCGATTTTCAAAACCCAGTCGAAGCTCTGTCCGATTGGTAAAAACGATTCTTCTTCCAAAGCCCGGTTAAAACATATTCTGGCAATTTTCATAGAAAACATTTTTTTCGGTCGAAGTTCTGTCCGACTGAAAAATACAAAACAATTTTATAATTCAAAAACAAAATTCCTCGATTTGTTGTCTGTGGTGCCTGTTGTCCGG
>NMUG010006083.1:0-12776 GCA_002855965.1 Monotropa hypopitys | reverse complement strand
CGAGTAATATGATCATAACAGCGATACCCCTTTGATATGGAGGAATATCCCAAACAAAACAACGAACAGTTTTGTCATCAAGTTTAGCGCGGGTAGGACTCTTATTTTGTACAAAACAAGTGCATCCAAATACACGAGGTAAGAGAAGAAAGAGAGTAGCATCTGGTTTAAGAATGTGGAGCGGTGCTTTTCATTGAAGGACATGGCTGAGAGTACGGTTAATAAGATATGTGGCAGTGAGAACAGTCATATGCCAGAATATTTAGGGACATTCATACTACACAAGAGACATCTAACTACAGACATGATGTGATAGTTTTTACGTTCTGCCACACCATTTTGTTTAGGGGTATATGGACGAGAATCCCATCTTGATTAAGAGAAGACCGAAATTCATCAGTTATATACTCCCAACCATTATCAGACCGAATATTATACACCACGGTATGATATTGAGTTTTAATCATTTGAAGAAAATTTCTAAAGTGAGTAAACACTTCAGATTTCTTCTTCATAAGATATACCCAAGTGCAACGAGTGTAGTCATCAATAAATATGACATAATAACGATGGTGAGACAAGGCAGTGACAGGTGAAGGACCCCAGACGTCAGAATGAATAAGGTCAAAAGCACTAGGTGTCCTATGCATGCGAAGAATATACGAGGTGCGAGTATGCTTACATAATTCACAAATCACACATTTAAATTAAAAATCTTTGCAAGTTTTAGTGAATGAAGGAAACATCCAACATAAATACTGAAAGTTCGCATGTCCTAGACGGGCATGCTACAAATCTAAAGTTTTTAAGAGAGAAAATAGATGTATTAGAGTCTAATAAAACGGAATTAGTGGAAAGAGGAGGAACAATAGCTTGCAGACTTGAGGAGGACACCTGGAAGACAAGGGAGTGCCGAAATAATAGAGGTTGTCACGCTCATATCCCCTGCCGAAAATCTTTTTCAAAGTCAGGTCCTGCAAGTACCAACACGAAGGTAGGAACACAACAGCACAGTTACGGTCTCTGGCAAGACGATTAACCGAAAGAAGATTGTAGGCAAAATTAGAACATAATAAAAAGATGAGAGGGTAATATTAGTAGACAAACAAACATCTCCTTGATTATGAACTGGAATGGAAGATCCATCAGCAATACAGACTGATTGAACAATAGAAGTAAAAAAAGAAGCAAATACGGAAGATTCATCGGTTATATGATTATTAGCACCAGAATCCAAAATCCAGGTGGGATGGACTGACTTACCATGAAGAGCGGTCGGAGTACTTGTAGCAATGGCAGTTGTGGGGCCACAGGACGAGGAAGCTTCCTTTCCAGTATCACCCATGAGCCTAGATCTCGAAGAACCTATGTTGATGATCGTGAGAGGATATCGTCTGAACGTCAATACAGAGCAAAGGGTGAGTATCAGATAAGGTCGCCAGAGAGAGAAAGCCACCCAAAAACAGGTTGCTGGAACACGTCAAAGACTCGCCAGAGACTGGCGAGTACAGGAGAGAGGTCGCCGGATGTCGACGATCATAGGATGGGAGCAACGATGGTCACTGGAGACTGGCGAGCAACAGAGATGGCGACGGCGAGCGAGGACTTGCGGCAATATACCGCTGCGATGGTGACGGCAAGAGATCCCGCAAGAGGTGGCGATGAAAAAAATTGCAACGACAACAAGGACGTTGTCCGGCAACTACAACGGAGATAGGAAAGGTGCGGCGGCGATGGTAGATGGGTCGCAGGTGGTCGACGATGGATGGTGAGTTCCAGGCAAGGGCTGGCGATGGCTGGAGGTGGCCAAGCGAGGGCTGGAGGTGGCCAAGCGAGGGCTGGAGGTGGTCAGCGCTGGCGACAGAGGAGGTGGACGGTCGCCTGGAGATGGCGACGAGAGGTTTGTCGTTTGGGATGAGATCAAGAGATAGATCGAGTTTGGTTGGGCCTGGAGAAATCGCGGATGAGATCGCGAGATGACGGGGATAGACAGATCAATGACGAGATGGTCGGCGATTAGAGTGGCGCAGTGGCCGGTAACGAGATGGCCGGAGATAGCTAGCAGCGAGATGGCCGGAGATGGCCGGCGGCGGAAGGCAGCAGTGAGATGGCTGAGAAGGGTGGCGACTAAAGCCCTAATTGATTTGATACGAAAAAAAATTTCTTAGGGATCTGATACCAAATAGAAATAGAATTAGGAAAAAATGTCTTGAATTTCATATTTACACTTCTAAAGAGTATATATATATAGTACTCTATCTAGCCTATTCTAGGAAAGGATCAATTACAATCAATCAAATAAAATAAAGGAAGAAATAAATATGGTCAACATGACCAAAAATAAACTTAATCAAATCCCTAGAATCCCGTAATTTCCGTAATTAATTCCAACAGAAACTATAACACTCGCCTTAGAAAACTCGTTTGTCATTTACTTTAAATGCAAGCTTATGCATGTTATTAGTGTAACCTATGTTGATTAATACTTGGGGAAATTTTAACGAATCAACGCTAGAATTAACACGAGTGTGTGTATTAGAGAAATTTTGGTTAATAGGAATTTCGGGTTGAATTAAGATATTTAATTAATAAGTCTCAAAATATAATAATTTGAGGTATGTTAGAATGTGTTTTAAAAGTTTCAAGTCTCTAAAAGTTTGGAAAAAAAACCTTAGTATACCAAAATGTGGTCTAGGGGAGAAGCTACATACCATAGTGTATGAATTCACTCTCTGAACATAGGCCGAAGAGAGTTGGCACATACCGAAATGTGTAGTGTCATAGACCGAAATACATACCTGACTTAAGACTATATACCGGAATGTGTAAAGTCATTCCAGAATGTGAGAGAAAGCTCTCTGAATTTTGGCTGGGAGATACTGATGTTTTTTTCCTACCAAGCATTTCCTTTCCCACCATTGTTTTTATTTTCCCGCTGATGCAGCGCGAGGCGGGGAAAATGGAGATGGATGATTCTGATTAAGCTAAACCGTAAGGTGAGATCGGATTATCACCGTAATCCGGTAGAAGTGCAAGGAATCCACCAAGCAACACATGAATCCACCTGCAGTTCAGGAATCCACCTGAGAAGGAAGGAGGCAATGCTCTCAATCCGAAAAATAGGAGTTGTATTTTGATTCAAAAGTTCTTGGAAGTTTGTACATCGCAAAGCTTAAATAGCCTGAAAAAGAATACCGGAAACCCTAAAAGAATAATGGAAAATACAAAAATATCCCTATCTAATGATTACAAAACAGTATATTCTAACCGAATCTGAAAAGGTGTAACAGACGTGTCAGAATTGTCGGGCGTTGTTGTCGTCTTCTTTGAACACGAGTGCGGGAATGTGTTTGAACAAGAGTGCGGGAATGTGGCCGAGCTGGGGTGCAGCTATTGAGGCCATGCTGAGGTGAGTAGTCGGGTTGAGCTAATCGGGCTGGGCTGAGGGCTTTATGATGAAGTGGGTTGTTCGGTGGATGTGAGCAGCTCGGCAGAGAAATAGGGAGTGAGCTATACGGCCGTATGCATGGCTATGCGGCTGTGGTCTGGTGGGCGGTTGTGGTCTGGTGGGCGGCTGGGTTGTGGTGGGCGGTTGTGGTCTAACTGTCCTACATTAGGCTCCCCCACTAGAAAATAACTCGTCCTCGAGTTTTCTGCAGACTCAGGAGGGTGTACTCAATCAAATCCCCGACATTAAATGTGTTGGAGATATGTAAGTCGTTAGGAAGGTCCACTTTGTACGCGTTGTCATTGATCTTACCAAGGATTTGGCAAGGGCCAACTCTTCTCATTTTTAGCTTGTTGTACGTTCCAACTGGATGTCTGTCCTTCCGAATGTGCACCATAACCAGGTCTCCTTCTTTGAGCACTTTCTTCTTCCTTCGCTTGTCGGTCTGTTTCTCGTATCTGGCATTAGATTCCCCCAATTTTATTTTGGTGTCTTGGAGTGTGCAGATTACTTTGGTAGCTTTCTATTCGACAGCTCGGTTTACTCCTGCTCGGGGTGGTATGGGTACAAGATCAAGAGTGTGTACGGGCACATGGCGGTAGACTATCTGGAATGGTGTCCGCCCTGTGGATCTGTTCACCGTGTTGTTGAACGAAAATTCAACTTGAGGCAATTGTAAATCCCACTGTTTGGGCTTGTCCCCGGCTAAGCAACGTAGCATATTTCACAGAGTGCGGTTGACCACCTCTGTTTGGCCGTCTGTCTGTGGGTGGCAAGTGCTGCTAAACCGCAAATTTGTCTCGAATCTGGCCCATAACATCCTCCAAAAAGGACTCAGGAACTAGATGTCTCTGTCCGAGGTGATGGATTTTGGCACGCCGTGCAACCGAACAATTTCTCTGAAGAAAAGGTTGCCAATGTTGGATGCATCATGTGTTTTCGTGCATGCCACAAAATGTGCCATCTTCGAAAACCTATCAACAACCACTATGATGGAGTCAGCAGCCCTCTGAGTTCTTCGCAATCCCAAAACGAAATCCATTGATAGGTCTTTCCAAGGTGCTTCAGGAACTGGTAGAGGTGTGTAGAGGCATGTGTTCTGTGTCTGCCCCTTAGCTGTTTGGCAAACATAGCACCTCTGGATCAATCGTCCAACATCATGTTTTAGCTGGGGCCAGTGATACATGTCTTCCACCTGCTGAATAGTCTTGTCTCACCCCACGTGTCCTCCTAAACCCTCACAATGCACCTCGCGTATAAGAAGCTCCCGTAGTGATGATCGCAGTATGCAAAGCTGGTTTCCTTTGAAAAGATAGCCATCACAAATAAGAAATCCATCTGGGCTGGCCTGATGAAGCTGACACTGAGCCCAGATAATCTTAAAGTCCTCATCCTCATCGTACAGTTCTTTGAGAAAGTCAAAACCAACCACCTCTGTGCGGGCAAGAGTTAGTAGGGATGCTCTCCGACTGAGTGTGTCGGCAGCGCGGTTAGAGGTACCTGTCGTATGCTTGAGAGTGAACTTAAAAGCTTGTACTCGTGCTATCCACCTAGCATGTTTCCTGTTGATGGTGGATGAGCTGTTCAGGAACTACAAAGTTTTGTTATCGGTGTGGAGCACAAACTCCTTATGGATGAGGTAGTGCTCCCAAACTCTTAAGGCCTGGATCACCGCATAGAGTTCCGGCTCATAAGCAGTCTAGTTCTTTTTGGCATCACCCAACTTTTCACTATAGTAAGCTATTGGACAACCTTCCTGAGATAGAACAACTCTTATCCCTACGTAGATGGCACCGGTATGGACTTCAAACAACTTATTGAAATCTGGTAAGGCTACAATTGGTGTTGAAGAGAGTTTTTTCTTGAGCAAGCCAAAGCTCTGCTCGGCTATCGCAGTCCAAGCAAACTGCTTCTTTTTCAAGCACTCCGTCAGGGATGTCGCAATGCTACTGAAGTCTTTGATGAATCTTCTATAAAATGTGGCCAAGCCATGGAAACTCCTCACATCGTGAGACGATGTAGGTGTTGGCCATTCTCGAATAGCTCGGACCTTTTCTTGGTCAACGGTTGATCCTTCTGAACTGACCACAAAACCCAAGAATACAAGGCTACTGGTCAAGAAGCTACACTTCTTCAAGTTTATATGGAGGGTATGATCCCTCAACAAGATCAATACCTCCCGTAAATGTTGGTAGTGTTGTTGGGTTTGGCTTTAGACAAGTATATCATCAAAGTAAACTACAATACATGAACCAATAAGGGGCCTGAGTACCTGGGTCATGAGCCGCATGAAGGTACTGGGAGCATTGGAGAGACCAAATGGCATAACAAGCCACTCATATAACCCATCCTTGGTCTTGAAAGTTATTTTCCACTCATCTCCTGGGTGAATCCTGATCTGATGATAGCCACTTTTGAGGTCTAATTTGGAGAAGATGGATGCTCCTGCCAACTGATCCAACATGTCTTCCAGTCTGGGGATTGGGAAACGGTATTTGACAGTGATTCTGTTGACAGCTCGGCTATCAACACATTCTCCAGCTTCCATCCTTCTTTGGTGTTAACAGTGCGGGAACCGCATAGGGGCTCAAGCTCTCCTGCAGAAATCCCTTCTTCAATAGATCATTGATCTGATCTTGTAGTACGACATGTTCCTTTGGGCTCATTCGGTAGTGCGGGAGATTTGGTAGACGAGATCTCGGGACTAGGTCAATCTAGTGTTATATGTACCGCGCTGGAGGTAATCCGTCTGGCAACTCGTCTGTCATGATGGATCCGAACTCCTCTATAAGGGGGTTTAGCTCGGTTGGCACACCGGTCAGCTGGGGCCCTTCTCCCTTCACCACTAAAGCATGGACCACTTTTGTCTCCAGTTCTTCTTTTCACAAGTCAGACACAACTAGAAGAGTCTTGTTGGTCGGTCTGATCTCCTTCGGTTTTTGACCTCCTCTCATGGGAACTAAGGTAATCTTGGTTCCATTGTGCATAAAAGCATAGGTGTTCAGTCGGCCGTTGTGGATTGATCCAACGTCGAACTGTCATGAGCGGCCCAAAAGCATATGGCATGCCGACATGTCTACCACATCACAAATTACCTCGTCTTTATATTTCTGTCCAATAGAAAATTGGATTGTTACATCTTGTTTGTTAAAAATTATAAAATTGGCGATTCTAAAATGAAATTTTAGGAAAGAAAAAGAAATGGGTGTTCGCAAATTCTGGGTTTCCTATTTGTTGAACATTCCGGTAGATGCCTTGGGCATTTACCGCAATGTTGAGGTTCTGGGAATTTCAGAATGTGTATAGGAAGGAGCACATACCGGAATGTGTTCAAAACACATACCAGAATGCATGATTAATTGGGTAATTCCGGAATAGGAATGAGTAGTTTGTATACCAGAATGTGTTTAACTGTATATATAGGAATGCACAGTATATTCCGGAGTGTGTTTAACTTATTGATCTATCGGAATTAGATGAGGAGGGTCGTATACCAAAATGTGAGAACAATATACCGGAATACATGAATTAATTGATCTATCAGAATATGTTATATCAACGGTATTTAATAATGGAGTAAATGGTGTAGTATACCGGAATGTAGCATGGCACATTCCGGAATGTTGAGAATCTAATGGAAAATGGGCGGAATAATTGGAAATGAAATTAAATAAAATAAAAGGCATAATTAATATCAAGATTGATTTAAATTTTAAATTATGCAATTAAGTTATATTTTAGTTGTTTAATGTCTGAGTAACTTTTTAAAGTGCATTTAATTTATGATTTGAAATATATTCATTTCAGAAGCTGACATTTTAGCTTGGACAGGTGAGCAAGCAAGTGAAGTCGAACCCTCCAAGAAGTAAGGGTATTCGACAATTGTTTAAGAGATGTGACTATGTTTATTTCATGCTTTACTTTCAGTATGAAATTATTGTGTCGTGTGACCATGATGTGTGGTCGTCTGACCATGATGTGTAGTCGTGTGACCATGGGTGGACGCACTAAAGCTCCCTGATGATGAGCTTTAGATGATGTGGGATATGTAGTTATGTTTACTATTAGTTGTATATTCATTATGTTTGGCAGTAGTTTTCTTTTGATGTTCTGTATGATTTACATACTCATGTGTCTCTCTTTGGATGCACAGATTTGGAGAGAGTTGATGGTTGATTGTCCTGACACTGCTACGTATGTGATGACGTAGTTATAGGTCTTACTGTAGTCTCAGATAGTATTGTACATTTTGTTTTGTATGTTTGATCAAGACATAGGACTCTTGTACATTGTTATGTCATAGAGTTGGTTGTAATATTTTGTTATGACTTAGAATTTAATAAAGTTTCTTCCGTTGTCATTTATTAGGCAATGTATGTGATTTGTTTAGATTTCTTTAATCTAATAAAATGTTAATGAGCATGATTGGATTTTAAGTGTGGACTGAAAGATTAAATGAGTTAAGTCACCTAATGATGTTGACTTAGGGAGATAATCAAGTTTGACTGTCATTTTCCCGACTCGGTGCAACTTCATTAGAGTAGTGTATCGGGACAGGGCGGGACGAAAATCATCAATTTCCTAGTTCTTTACAATGTTCTAAAAGGCGCTAGGCGGTAGGTGGGCAGTCAAGGGGGGCCTCGGCGGGGATTAGGCAGTTATTTATTTATTAATAGAATTAATATTTATTTAACACAACGAATAATGTATGAAACTTTTCTATAATATAAATTATATAATATTTGTGACTTAAGGCTCTGTTTGGTTTGATTTAGTTATCAAATATATGATATTTCTTCTTAGTCGCGGCGGACCACTACCGCCTAGCATCTAGGCGGCACCTAGCATCAAGGCGGCACCTAGGCGGAACACTCCCGCCTAGCGCCTAGGCGGGGCCTAGGCGGCCCCAGGCGGGGCCTTTTAAAACAATGGTTCTTCATGTTTCATATGTGCAAGCTAGAAAAAATCATCTATTTCCTTATCACTTATCCGCAGTTTTGTGCAATACTGATACTCAGGATGTTGAATGAATGAAACATGGTGATGTGCACAAAAAGTGCTTTGGGTCTCTGAATCTACCCTCTCTAATGCCTTTTGCTTTGATTTGAGGGCATGGTTCCGCAACAAATGTTCCTTTAGCTCCTCGTTTTTTGACGGTATGGGAGTACCACCATTTTAGTGTATTTATGATAGCAGACACCTTGTGTATATTGCCAAAAGTTAGGTCTGTCTCTAATTCTTCCTCCGTTCATACCCTCAATGATTGATTTGGGACTGCATGGCCTATGTTATGTTTTTGTCAGTTGTATTTCCTTATCAGCATTGTTTCTTGTCAAATACTAGGATTATATTTCACATTGAAATGCAATTAATTGAAAAGGTCTCTTTCTTTGCACAAATGAATTGTGAGCATTAGACCTAAAGTTGAAAAAAAATATATACTAAATATATATTGCATGAATAGAAAACATACCATACGAAATTTGAAAAGAAAAAAGATAAACCACCTTTACTGACCTGGGATCCTTCCATACATTGCTGTAAAGAAATTTGGGAATAACTAATGTAGCATTAAGTAGGGATGCAACAGCAACTGCATTGCATACCTGCAGGCGAAAAAGATTTCTGAATTACCTGTGCCTATAAAAGAGATGGCTGGAAAAAATAGCAGAAAGAGGCTACAAAATACCAGATAAAATATGAATCCACGTAAACAACAAATTCTTTAAGCATATGTTTGGATCATGGATTTGTGGAAGGAGTTATGGAAGGAAAGGAAAAGCTTAAGGAGCGGATAAGAAGAAAATTGAGTCCTAAGCTAAAGTTATATCTGGTTTCCTATCATCCTCCTTTCCTTGTGAATGCCTCAGCAATCCATGATCCAAACTATCTCAAAACTACGTACTTTGTCCCTTCTTGTATTGATACCAGTTAAGACATACACTTTTTCAGTCCTCGCTAACACCACATAATGAAGAAGGAATACCTTCTCAAAGTGCCTTGCATCTTAAGTTCCAGTTGAAAAATAGATCGTATCTTTCCAAGAATAAGGTTGTGAATAAAAAGTTTCAAACATGGTCATTGGAAACTTTTCCAGATTGCAAAATTGTATCCTTAAAATGCTTTTTCCCTGGGGTGATTCTATAGTTGCTCACGTCTAGAATGTATTGCTTGGACTAGAATCCGCACACTAAAAAAGGTTTCTCCCATCCATATTTTGAGATGGCTAGTTTCATGGTACAACTTCCATCCACCCAACCCTAGAAGCATTCAACAATCCCTGCCAATGAGTGCCTTGTGCATCCTAACAAAGAACTAAACCAGCTGAAGGATCTAGTCATCTACCTAGTTAAGGCTACTGAATTTGCATTTAGTTGACTGCAATTATAGCACAGGAGTCTTCCAAGATGAATATGTCATATTCCAGTGTAGATACTTACAGCAACACGCTGTTGATTGAGACCACCATTTGCACTGACCAATATAAAACCGTTGCTCTTCTTTGGCTTCCCTGCCCAAACAATTCTATCTAATCATAATGCAGTTTCACAGTAAACGGCCTATGCCACCAGTGTCATCATGTTAAGTCTGTGGTTGCATTGTGAACTTTTGGACCTAATATATAATGGAAAGGAAAACAGTAGAGAAACAAAACCATAAATTTAGCTTCTTCACTTTGCTGTTGTCTTATTCTTCTTTTTACCTTTTCTTGTCCCTCCACATACCCTTCTGCAAATCCACGATCCAAACAAAGCCTAGTTGAGATTGTTCATGCATCAATAAGGTTAATGAAGAATTCATGAATACCTGGATTTATTGGACTGTTTCTATTTGCACACGGGCTCCAGATAGATGCCTTAGGATACCTCTCCTCCCAGAACTTTGTTGAATCTTGCCAAATTTCTTTCTGCAGCATAGTTGTTTTGGTTAATAAATGTAAAATTGTAAACAGAATCAATGGACTGAACTGGGAGATTAATCAAACCTCTGCAAGAGATAAAGAAGCTAAATTCACAAGTTGAGCATACATCTGTACTGGTATTTTCCCTTCACTGACGTTGGCCTCCTTCAAGGACATAAGAAAAATATCATCAGTTGGTATGGTGCATGACAGATTAAAAGTGAAAGCAGCATTACCCGTGTTCCCAAGAATCACTTTCGAACTACACTATAAGAATCAATTATGTTCAGTAACAATTCATTCACACTGGTTCAAACACAATAGAGATAAGCAACGGACGCATAAAACCACTACTTATTGGACGAAAATGCAGAAAAGCTACAGCATGGTAATCCAGGAAATGGGTTCTTGTATCATGTACCAAATTTTACCTAAGAACATTGATTACCCTATATCGATGTGAACCCAGCATCTGCTTCCATCTGATTGCGGTTTCCAAAGGTACCAGGGTGTACTAATCAAGTATTAAAACTGTACTACTACATTTATGCCTTATGCGTCTAGCTTTTGGCAATGAGTTTGCATCAAAGCTAGGTTCGCTCGATGGGTAGGGTGTGTGTCTTTGGCATGCACACGGCATGTGTTGCCAAGTGAGCAACGTTGCGAGTGAGGGAGGGTGTGAAGCAAACTCCAACATTAAATAGGTACGAAATTAACATGAAGTATATAAGTGTGACGGCCTCTCAGTTAAACATCTCGCTTTTGGAGTTGAGTTTTACCCAAGACCGTGTAACACCCACTACTTAGATGGTATATCCTGGAAACTAAATCCTGTTTTTAGGGTGACACTTCATGAGTAAATCCCATTTTTTCACAAATATGGGGATGAATCCAAATGTCAACTCTTTTTCTGCCAAAACTCTCCAGTTATTAGAGAGAAAACTCAGTAGGCCTCACAAGCTACAGACTAATTCAAGAACCGAACAAAACACCACTCTATTTCAGCTATGAGGACCAACAATAATTAACGACGATCAAAATAAGGATAAACAAGAATAGGAGAAATGGATTTGAGTATGCTCCTCTAGTTACCCCCCATATAGTTAAAGTTTATGAAATTCAACCTCCATTTATGTTTTCGATTTCTGATTGGTTTAGAGTCTAATACTTGACATCTACAGCCACTCAAGAAGAGAACACAATGAACCTCTGAAGTCGTACCTTTGTGTGAACTGATTTTGTTGGGGTTGAACTGTTTGTGGGATCAAGAATGGAGAACACAAGGGAGTCCAAGAGGAAAAGAAAACACATCAACCCGAACATAAGAACCATCGACCCCAGGTTTTTACGCAACCAAATATGCCTTTTCCCACCATAGACACCCTTACATGAACTGATTTTTGATGACTCGTTCTTAAACCCATGAAACAAACCAGCTTTGTTCCAATTGTAATCTGCTCCTAACAGTCCCGGCCATCCTTGCTTCCCCATCAACTCATTTCTAGTCGTAAAATTTTGTTATTTGATGATTACTCTATATACATAAAACTCTAATAACTTCAATACCATAAGGGTTCAAAACGACCCCTAACATGGCAGGTATTCCTATGCAAAAAAACACTCATCTCTCATCTCTCTCTCTCACACACACACATACAAAGGTCCTCTCTATATCTACCAAAACCCACCAACCCATTCGAGGGTTTGACGAAAATTTTAGGTTGGAAGTCCCAAGCAATTGGTAATTTGGATGAAGAGAATACATCTAAGACTGGATTGGAAGTGAAGTTAAAGAAGTTGGTGACCACGAAACGTATGCAACTATAAACAGAAATATATAAAGAGGAGTAAAACATAAGCATATATATACGCGTACTCTAAAAATCAATTTTAGAAAGCTGACCTTGGATACAATACAGGAGAAGAATCACATCGGCTACAACTACTTCTCACCCAACAGAGAAGATTGGGATGGATCTTTCTGATCTTTTTGTTCTTCAATCGAAATATGTAGGGGAGAGGATTGCAACTAAGGCTGCGGGGAGCAGCCCCACGGCGAGGTCGTTTTGGGTTTGCAGAGGCACATGTTTTACCCACAAACGGCGTCGTTTTGTATTAAAAGTTGCACAGAAATTTTTGGACAACACGCCGCCGTTTTGATTAAAACTCTCCAACCCCCAAAACGATGTCGTTTTGGGGGTCTCGCAGCATCCAAATCTGAGAAAGTACTTGTGATATTCTTCAAATGTTAAAAATACAATATAATATAATCCATGAATATTTGACGCGAAATTAACATCTATAGAATTTTTAATAAAATAAACAATGAGAAAAATAAGGACATCCTATTTTACTAAAAGTTACAATTTTTGACATTTGAAGAATATCACAAATACTTCCTCAGATTTGGAAGTTGTGTGAGCGAGA
>NMUG010006082.1:0-12776 GCA_002855965.1 Monotropa hypopitys | reverse complement strand
TTAGTGGTAAAAGATATTTCTTAGAAGTTTAGCAAGGATTAACATTATTTAAAAAATGAATTTTTCAAAAGGAATTAAAAGTGCACTGATATTTTATTTCGTGGAGGCATGGATTTAGAGAAATCACCTGAGTTGAGGAAAAAAACTAAGGAAGTAGAGAGTGTTAGTTGGATGTGTGAGTTCCTGGTATACATTGAATTTGGATAAGTTGTTGCGAATTTTGAGAATATTATCTATGGTAATGGAGGGTAAAGAAGAGAAGTCAAATACTAAGGATACATGTTTAATATATAAGGAGTGTTTGATAGGATGTATCAGGAAACTATGAAATTTTTAGAGGTAGTCCTATACTTGGGATTATGTGTTCTGGGTAAAAAAGTGAGAGAATGATGGTAGAGCGAGAAAGTAATCTTCAGTAGTATGTACTTGATATAGAATTTTGATTGTGTTAGTGGAGTAAATTATGTGGAAAGAAGAATATCTGGGTGATGTAATGTTGGGAGCTATAGTGAGATTTACCGTTGATTATATATGTGGTTGAGTGGTGAATTATTTTTGTACTAAGTTAAAAAATGAACACTATTAAAGGTGAGAGAGTAGTAAGTTTTGAGTAAGAGTAATAATTTTAAAATGAAAGAAAGATTTGCAATTAGAAGAGATTAGTAGGTATTTTTCCTTGAAAGAGGAAAGTTAAACAACATTGTCACTGGTAATGTGGAATTTGTGGAGAGTATAGTGGGTTGGCAAAGTATGATTTCACATTAAGGAAAATTTTGGTTGTGTATATGGTATGCGAACAATTGGCTTTGTGGGTAATAACATATAGAATTGATGAAAGTTATTTAGCTCCAGTTTATAAACTGCAACTTCTAAAGGCAGAATGGGTAAATGATTTACTTATGAAATATCCTTTAAGTAATGGCTTGTGGTTGATGGATTTGGTAAAATAAGAATTCATATGTGTGAAATCTGTTAATAAAGGAAGTATAGCAGAGTAGCGTAGTGAAAGCGTGGTGAGACCAATTATAATCTATATGAATTTTTATTCAAGTAAGATAGTTTGAATTCATTAGTATATGCATCCATAGGTTGATGCGAGACTTTGTTGCACGTAATGTGATGAGCAAATATGTGACATTCAGTGTGAAAATGTTGGGTGTGGCCTGTTTGGACAAGTCCAGTATAGGGACTAGAGGTGTATGGCACTTGTTTCTGTGTGTGATGTACCCTTTTAGGGGTAGACATGATTCGGAATTTGTAATTTTAAAACTTAAATCACATTATCATAATATATACATATGTGTGAGTGGCATGTGAGTGCCAGTATTGTGAAAGACGTGAAAGAATGGTTTTTTATAATGTCTAAGTCTTTAGCAATGAGAAAGATTGCTCAAATTTAATATAAATTATAATTATGCTACATTTAGCAAAGTGGGTGAGAGGTGCATATTTGAAAGTGGTTATTGTGTTGTTTAAGCGGGTTAAGTTATTGCAAGTTACTTTGGTTAAGCATAGTAAATAATAATGATAATGCCGAGATGTGTAATTAGCAAGTAAATATCATTTCGAAGTGAAAGTAAGGGTAGATGGCCCTATGTGAATTTTTCCTTGTGAGGTAGCAGTACCATTATCAAATTTTTATATATTAGCTAAATTTAATGTTTAGCGTTGAGAATTTGAGGTTTTACTCTCAAGTGTATAGAGTTGTGGAAGTTGTATAAAAGTCTAATTATTTTAGTGTAAACACTTTGGAGTTGATTTGGGGTCCTGAGGCATGTAAAGTATCATGCGGCTTGAGTAGAGTTGTAATTAGCCTTGAGTGCCTAGATGCAAAGTAGTATGATATGTTATTTGTGGATCATTGAGATAGGATAGTAAGAAAGAAAAACAAATTGAAGCGTTAAGAGAATGCAATTATGTACCTTGTTTTAATCAATTAAGAACCAGATAAGGCATGCGGTTTTGCAGAGTATCAAGAGACTTGTCCTTGAGTGAAGGATAGGTGGTTGGAGCTATGAGTAGCCGAGATTGTTAGTGACTAGAGATTTCCGAGTAAGTAATGGGTTTTGGGAAATCCAGGGTGCTATTTAGTTTCGATAGTGATTAAATCAAGCTTTGGATGTCTATAAGAGAAGAAATATTTTAATTATGTAGAAATTGTTATGGGTAGTTAAAAACTATGGTTGGTTGAATTGTTGGAAGAAAAATTTTGGGGAGCACGTGTGCGGTAAGAGCATGAGTAATGTAAAAAGTATTGATGTCCGACCTCGTCGATGTGATTGAGTTGTCGTTTGGAGCTATTGAGATAGAGTATGTTGAAGGATAGGAAATAAGTTCCATAGTGATTTAAAAGGGTGAAGGGAGTAATAGTAATTCCTTAGTACGAGTTTAGAGAAGTACGAATTAGCATGGAAAGATATGTATTCTTACAGGGAGTCATGTTGAGGCATGCAAGATCTTGTGTGAGAAGTTTTATAACCTATGTCTTTGGGCGATAGTGTGACCATATGACTTTGGGGATAAGGCTATGTGATTTTGGGAGACATAGATTTTCGAGGACGAAAATTTCTTAAGGAGGGGAGAGTTGTCACGCCCGAACCTATTTAAAATAAATTAAATTGGGTTATTAAAAATTGTAGAAGAGAAGAGGAGGGAAAAATAATACGTGTGAAGTAGTTTTGGGGGATTAGTGATAGTTTTACAATTAAAACAATTAAAGAAATATATATATATGCGAATATATATATATAATTGTTAGAGAGGTGGCACACAAGGGTTAATAATCTTTTTAAAGGAGGGCAATTGAGTCCTTTAATTGTAAAACCTGATTAGGGGAATATGGATATGATAATTCCCATTAGGGGTAGAAGGAAGCACTTGGAGGCTAGAGAGATTAGAGAGAGATTAAGGGAGAACCTTGGAAGAATTGACTCCTAGAGGGTGATTTGAAGACTTTTTGACGAGGAATCCTTCATCAACTTTATTGCTAACACATCTAAGGTAATTACTACTATTTTAGATTTTAGATTTTTGTCCAGATTAGGGCTAGATTAGTAGATTTTTCTTAATCACGTTTTTGATTAAAAATTTCTAGATCCACTTGAAAAACTAAGGTTTTGGAGTGGATTAACTTAAGATTTGAGGCCTAAATCAAAGTATAATAAGTATATGAATGTATATAACTCTTGAGAGCAATTGATTTCACAAAAACATGAAGATTAGAAGGATTCTTAGTGAAAACGATTAGTGAAAATGAACATTTTTAGAAATCTGCTATTTTCTGCACTGACTGGTATGCAAACCGGTATACCGGCCGGTATACCAGGCGGCATACCGGTCCCATACCGGCCAGTTCAAAAGTTTGCAAAAAATAAAAGTTGTGCGTATTGTCTGGAGCTTTCCAACGCCATATTATAATGTCAAGTTATGCCCGTTTAATGTTGACATAGTTTCGTAGAGGATCTTTAGCATTCCCCTTTGGCTTTCTTGGCCATGTTTTGGGAATTCTTATGTTAACCGACATGCCGGCCATCATGTCGGGCGGTACACCAGTTGTGTACCGGTCCCATACCAGTCAGAGGAAAATTGGGAGAAAAGTGGTTGTGTGTTGTGTTTTGGGTCTTCAATTAATTATAAATATTTTTAAAGGGATTTCCAAACTTTGAGGAGTTCAAAACAGTAATAAAAATCTTTTGTTTATAAATGGAGTGTTAGAAGGATTATTCACACATGTTTATAATTATATAACAGGAGATCCTCTGGAATCTTTCAAGGCGGTTCAGTAGATACTTATTTGACGAGTTTACACAATTGGTGAGTGTTTAGATGCCTTTCTATATATATACTTTGTTTATGTGTGAGTTTGTGTTGAGTTGTGGTGTGTTCACATGTTCTTATGTGGTGAAGGCATAAAATTTATCTAATTTTCTTTCCTACCTGCAAGCTTGATTAAGAATAAAAAATGTGATATGTCAAGGTTAGAACTGCAGGGCCAACGACATGGAAAATGAAATATATGATGCTATGGGCATGTTGTATGTCGAGGTTGGAACTGCGGGGCCAACGACATGAAAAGTTAAAGATATGAGGCCATGGGGAAAAACCCCTTAATATGTTGAAGTCAGGCTGGGGTTCGGTGACATGTTGTATGTCGAGGTTGAAACTGCGGGGCCAACGATATGAGAAGGTGCTATGGGCACAGTGCTATGGGCACGTTATACATAAATTAAACAAAAAAATACATGAACAATGGCATGTTTATGTGATAGTTGGGAAGAGATACCACCCCTTGGACAATTGTATGATTACGTGACAGTTGGGGAGAGACACCACCGCTTGGACAGTTGTATGTTTACGTGATAGAAAGGGGAGAGGCACAACCCTTTAGTTACTTGTTCTGTACTTATACTTTACCTGTACCCTGTGAGTTTTCTCTTTACATATCAAAGTGCATATATGACTGTTGTATCTGATACTCATGGATATCTTTTGCTGTTTATTTTGCAATCTATATCTAGGTCAAATGGAGTAGCAGGTTCATATTGCCAGCCATTGCCGAGTTGCCATATTCAGGGCAGATTAGTAGAGGTTGCTCCGTGTTAGAGACAGTTTCTTTTATAGCTTGTTCAGTAGTTGTGGTTTTGAGGTAGACTGGTTCTTTTATATCAGTTTGGAGTTTTGAGAGAGTTATGTTTTGTTGAGAGCAGTTTTGATAGACCATTGTTTTAGAGTTTTATCTTTTCAGTACTTCCGATGTATTTTATTTTCTCAGTCAATTTTGTGAGATGATTGTTGGTATATCACTTGGGTTTTTAGTTGTTGATGCTTTGTTTAGTCATGTATCCGTTTCCAGTTTATATATTATTATTATATTCTGGAATGGGTCGTGACATACCGGTCAGTACAAAATCTGGGCAGTAAGTTTAATTGTGAGGGAAATAGAAAATTATTTTATTTGAATTTAATTGTGAACCTTGCTTCAAGAGGAATGTCAAAGTATCTGTATCCGGCTCAATCAAATTCTAAGAAGCCATTATACGAACAATCGGTGAGTGTGATTGCTATATTAAGTGTTGTAATATTTCTTTTCTGTTTAAGTATTTTGATGAAGTTGAGATATGTTTTATCACCATAAACCTTGATTGCATACTTGAACAATTTGTAGAACTATTCTACAAATGTTTATGTTTATGTTGAAAGCATGTGGGGAATCACCGAGGAAAGTGGAGAAACACCGAGGAAACATGTGGGGAATCACTGAGGCAAGTGGGGAAACATTGAGGAAATCTAGATGACGTGTTTTCAGATTTTATTGATTATTTAGAATCTGTTATCTATTTTCATTTCTAATTATCTGTGTTATACCACATGCCATCTGTTTCTGCTTCTGGATACCTGTTAATAAGTTATATGTTTATGTTTAGTACTTTTGTTTATTGCAAAACTTTCTATAGCTTACTCGACTCCTGGATTTTTCTTTGTATGGGAAAATTGAGGAATCCAGATTCAGGATAGCTTAGATTAGTCCACTACAGTCTTGGAGGTTGTAGTTTGAGAAGCTGGTAGAAGTCTAATAGAGTTGTTCTTTTTTGTACTTTTGGGTTGCTACTTTTGGGTTGGGATGTCTATATATATATATGTTAGTTTACTGTACATTTGGGTTTCATTAGAGTTTGACTTTATTGTCATTTTATGAAGATTATCACATCTAATAGAGTTGTTTTATGTTACTTAATTTCAGTTGTGGTTATTTTCTGTATTTCCACATTTGCCGTGTCCATTATACATAAATTGTTATAAGAGAAGCGAGGTGTGACAACTAGAGTGTTGTCATCTGCCTTCTCAGCTTTATATATGCGAGGTGCAAGTACGATGGACACGTCCTCTGGAATGCTAAAGTATTCCCGGAATTTCTCTAATTTGTGGGGCTCATTTTCCTTAGCTCTGAATATACCCATGTTCTAGGCTTGGGATTCAAGTAAGAAAGAAGAATCGATTTGAAGTACTTACTGAACGTTGTGGGTAAGAAAAGTGAAGAGTGCAGAAGTTTCAGTCTGGGGGGAGAAGTCTCGGTTTGAGGAGACCGCTTTCACACGATGGAATGCTCGAGATTAATGGTTTGTTTTGGTATGGCGTGAAAAAGGTGTGACGATCGAAATTTTGAGTTATCCAAGATTTATGCACCGATTAGCATGAAATCAGTACTAATAGCAGTGCTTGGGTGCCACCACATTTATTAAGGTAATGATTACGGTCGGTTATATGAGATTGGCGCTTACAGATATTATCTGCAATGACGTCTTTTATGGCAGCCCGAGAATCTTTGCCTCTACTTCTGCAGTGTGGCTAAAGCATTCAAAGCTGGGGAGAGAAATTGTGGTAGGGTAAATCTGGATTAGCCAACGTAGATTCAGACGCCTTGTGAAGTTATTCAGTGCGATAAAGACACCATGTATGATTACACGTTTACTACGATGTTATTGCCTATGTATGGCACTACAGGATAAGGTCAACTCGACAAAGTTGACATCTACGCAGTGCAGTACATGGGCAACCCGATAATACAGTCCAGATCTCCCAGATTTAGTCAGTAGTACGTCCATAGGGAGTCCGTGCTAAGGATGAGGTTTGGCCTGCCATGACTAAATATCCGGGCAGCATGAGAGCTCTATTTAAGGACATATGAGCTGGATCAAAGAGGATTTAGTTGAACGAGTCTTATATGAATATTACTTGGACTATATCTTAAGTGATAAAGTCTACTGTAGGCCCAATAGCTATGTGGCGTCTGTGATTAAGTCAGGCCCAGTGGGCTAGACATCTTGGTAGTGCGGCATAGGTGTTAGGGGACTACGACTAGGATCACAGTAAAAACTAGTTAGCCAAGCATAAGTGTATCACCTCAGCTGTGGATAAGGCTAGACACAGTGCGGCAAGTATCCGCAGTGCGGGATATGCTCAGTTCGGCAATAACATGGGCGGAGCATACATGCATTGTTTAACGAGTAAGAGGTTAACCAATGCACGTTCCGACTGTTATTAGGCTGAGTAGGTATGTTGCAAGTATAAGTAGAAGTCCAGACGATGGGAGATGCATAGTCCAGTGGATTAATTAGATGGAAGACGAGAAGTTTCCTCTCTAGATTCACCCCTCCTTGATGAGAAGTCGAAAAGTTGGAACATCACAATTAATGACGGAAATAGGGGTATAAAAACAGATAGTTATTCCCTTCAGAGAGGACCAACAATTCTGATAACGAAACTTTGTACAAATTTCCTCTCAAACTTCTATATTCATTTCGTTTGATTATGGTTAAATTTTTTTCTTACTGGGGCTAACTTAATCATCAGAGAGCATTCCAAGCTACTTGACTAAGAGGTCATCTAATAATTTGTGATTGCAGAAGAATACAGTGAGCAAGAGAAACACGAGATAAGGTAAGAACACATGAAAAATGAAATTGCAGAAGGAGACAAGTTTCAAAGTCAAAGTAAAAAATTGTATTCTTGGAAGGGTATGTTTTATCCCCTCACACTTCATTTTTTATGGCAGATACTTCTTGTTCTTGAGAATGACGAGTTCAGAAATATAAGTTACTTTTGACATATTTAATCATGTGTTTGGCACGCAGTTGTTTGTTAGGGTGTTATTAAAACAAACATAGAAATTACAGTTGATTTACTATAATTTCTCATACATAGAGGGGATTTTATCATTAAGCAAAACCTCAGGTGTATAGGTGAAATTTACGCCTAATCTAATCCATAAGCATTTGGTAGAGAGAGTACAGAGACTCAGTGAGACGAGTGAGGATGGAGGCCGTAGCTCTGTTTGGAGGAAGTCCATGTGCTTCATCTTCCCTCTTTCGATCAACTCCTGAAAGAATCACCAACAGCTTATCCTGCTACAGTCACCCTCTGAATCTTAACCTACACCGCAGCCACCGCAACGTCGCCGCATTCCAGCCACAGTCACATCTTCTCTTACATTCCCCATTTCGTCCTCATGCTCCCAAGAGGAAGAACCGCACCAAACCCCGCATCTTCCTCCCCCACTTGGTTGCTTCCATGGTCTCTCTCTCTCTGTCTCTTTCTCTGTGTGTGTATATCTAATTTTCAGTTTCTTCTGAAACCCAAATCAACTCATTTTCATTTTCTTGATTTGCAGCAAAAATTGGAAGAGACTTACATTATGATCAAGCCTGATGGGGTTCAACGCGGTCTTGTAATTCTAATCTACTCACTTGGCCGTATAGTTTTCTGATATTTTGGTTTTATTGGTACTTTGTAACTTTTGCTTTTGTGGGTTTGAATTATCATCTAGGTTGGTGAGATAATTTCTAGGTTTGAGAAGAAGGGGTTTCAGCTAACAGGCTTGAAGCTCTTTAAATGCCCCACAGAATTGGCAGAGGTCTGTGCTCTGAAGCCTTAATTTTGTTCTCATTTGCTGCTGTTGACAAAGAAAATCCGTGTCAGGATTTTGCATCTCCTGATTAAATTGCATTTGGATTGTATTGTATTCATATCGCTTAATATTGATGTTCATTTGGGTCTGACAATAAATAATGGAATTAGGTAATTCGTTGCACATGATTTGGTATTCTCACTTTTTGATATTGAAAAGAAAAAAAACATGACAAGATTTTAGTCTGTAGTTTGTCATAGTGTTATTCATTCTGGTCAGACAACAAATCATCGAACTGTGGTATTGGTGCTACTCTGTTAAGTAGAGCAGGTTGTAATTCATGTCATTTTGGATTTGTTTGGTGTGCGGGGGTAAAATTAGCTTGCACTACCCTCGCCAGTAAACGGTTTCTTTTCTGGTTATCTGGTGGCTTATGCTAATCCACTCCTGCTGTACCTGATCCTGCGCTCAAAGAAAACAGTTAGAGGACCTCTCGCCTCTAGCGGCCGGAAGACTCTCCGATGACTAAGTTAGTCCTGATCGAAGATGAACTGTAAACTCAAAGCACAAGAGCGTAAGAGAGAAAATTAGCATGTACCTTTCTCAGGTGGATGAACTCTTGTTTATATACTCAACCTTCCGGGTTCCTAACTTCTCGCTGGGAACGAGGCCTTCCTCGGACCATTCGCTTGTTTTCCTTGGACAGAGCGTCGGTCTGCCACATTCCGGGCAAGAACGCACGTCTGCACGCCTTTTTACTGGTCTTGGGGACTGGATATTCTTTTGGGAAGGGGAAGTCTGACACGCATGCTGTCGCACCGCCTTTTGGCTGACTGACACGTGGACTCCTTGTCTGCCTCCCTTCCCGCACTGTTTTACTGGGTGCCGCACAGGTGGATGTCGGCCGCACAGAGCCGACCTAATCCGCGCGTCGGCTTTGCTGGGGCACGTGCCTAGCTGTACCAGACTTGGTCTGACACATGCCGTATCGGACTAAAAGATCCCACACTGTGGGGATGTCTATCCGCACAGGATCGACCTAATCCGCACATCGCAGGTTGCTGATGACGTGGCACTTGGATCCGCACTGGAGCAAGGCTGCGCTGCGCGGCTACTTCACTTGGTACGCGGCAAATTTCGGTTTACCCTACCATAATTGCCCCCTTGCTCTGGCTGCTTCAGCCGCACAGCAGAAGTGGGCAGAGCTCTCTGTTCTTCAAAACGCTGTCGTCCCAATAATCCTGATAAGGCCAACCGTCAATTCTTGAAAAGGCGCCTCAATAAATGCGCTTTTAATGGTTGGGTCCCACGCACTCTGCGCGAGGCAGAATGTGACCGTTGGGAATGATTGTCGTGCGCATGCCGCCGCGTAGGGAAACGTGCGGGCGCGTACTATAAAAGAGTGCCTTTGCCAAAAATTGAAAACCACTTGTCTTCGTCTTCCTTGAGCGCTCTGAATCTTTGAGTTTCTTCTCCTTCTGCTCTAACTTTCTCGTGTAAGTGTCCTTCTGTCATGGGTTTCTTCAGATCGTTGGTGGACACCCTCGAAGGACTCGAAGCCTTTAGGACTGAGTACGGGGTTCCATACGATGTCTGGATAGAGCTGGCGCCCCCTGGTTATGACAGGGCGGCCGCGGACAGGGACACCCTCCATGTCCGGCTAATCCACATCGTGGAGGGTGGGGTTCGATTCCCCCTGCACCCCCTTCTCCGCAACTTTCTTTCTTATCTGAATCTGACCTTGATGCAAGTGGCGGCCAACACAGTCCGGGCTGTGATGGGCGTTGCTGCCTTGAACCAAATCACGGGTTCAAGGATGACCATCTGGGAGATTCTGTACAACTACACCATCAGCCACACTACTGGCGCCGGGACCGTTTCTTATTATCTGAAGCACCGCCTCAACAGGGTCAGGCTGGTTGAGTGGCTCCCGGACTTCGCCAAAGGGGACGGCGATGACTTTCTGATCGTGACTGGGAACTGGGAGTTCGCCCCAGGCTCGAGAATGGATTATCAGGTCCCTCGCAGAGACGGGGCCCCAAGTCAGTCTTCTTCCTTTTTCTTTTTGTCTTCCTTATTGCTTTTCCACATTAACTGCCGCTTGACTGTTTGCTTTTTGTTTTGCCGCAGACGGTAACGTTAACCGCAACTCCCTGCACAACCCTCGCTACATGGACAGATAGGTCAAGAAGGCTATTGACTTCATACACCCATCCGGGGAACTGCTTGATAGGTTAGTCGACCGACTACTTGGCTACACCCCGCACTACCGGGGGTATCGTGGTGCTCGGTGGCCTGCGGCTGAGATCCAACCTGCTCTTCCCGCGCCTTCTGTACCTGTTGCACCTGCTCCCATCCCCCTGGTTGACATCTCCGAAGAGGAAGAGGAGAGCAGCAGCACAGAGGGAGAGGAGACTTCTGAAGAGGAAAGCACAGAGAGTGACGAACTCGCCGTGATCGAAACTGCCGATCCACTTGCTGCTGGACCCTCCACCCTTGAGCCACCCAGTCTTGTTCCCGATCGGCGTATTCTGCGCGACTGGGCTGAACAAGAAGAGCAGATAGGCGATAGAGGTGACATGTCTGCTTTCGGTCTTGCTGAGATCGCCCGGAGGACCTGAGCTGCCGGGAGTCCATTGGGAGGTCGCTCGCTCACTCCACCGCGGGGAGTGACTCAACCCGGCGATGCAGCGGCAGTCCCGCAAGCCACTTCCGCGGTAATCCCTCCACCACCAACTGAGCCTCAACCTGATCTGCCCCCGCGCACCGCTCCAAAGCGTACGGCCGATCCACCGGCGGAACCTGCTGCTACAAAGAAGCTGAAAGGCGTGGGGCCTGTTGGAGCCGAGCAGCAGGCGGCTGCTACCGACACTGCCGACAGTTTTGCTGGGCCCTGGGAGCCTGTAATCCTGAAAGAAGATGAGACCCCCGTACAGCAGGGTGCCAAGGTCTTTGACGGGGACAACGCTCGCGGGCTCTGTCGCGCACTAATGCTGCCTCTTGACATGGCTGAGGAGAAGAAGCATACCCTGGCGGAGCTGTCCCGTCGTTCACTTGTGTATGCGATCAAGGTAATTGCTTCTGACTGTTGCTTGCTTTCGTCTTTTGTTGGCTTTGTCTATCTTCTTTGACTGTCTTCTTACAATTTTTCCTTTGAGCAGGCCCTTCAGGTCTCTGCCGAGCTTGACTCGCGCATCCTCCCCCTTCAGATCGAGATGAACAAAGCACATGATAAGCTGAAGGTTGCCTCCGAGAACATCGTGACTCTGAGGGGGATGCGCGAGGATGACAAGAAGAGTCTGGCTGAAGCCCGCACTGAGCTCGAGGCTTCCAAAGCCGAGGTGGCCAGACTGAAAGGTTTGTTGGGTAGGGCTGGGGCCGATAAATCGAAGGCTCTAGCTGACGTCCGCGCCGAGCTGGAGTCAAAGACCAAGGCGTTCGACCTCACCAGGAAGGACTTTGAGGCTGAGAAGGAGTCCCTGAACAAAAAGTTGACGGAGAGGAACGCTGCTCTGGAGAAGGCGTACAAACAGGTTTTGGACGGCTATACTGCGGCTTACGAGAAGGGAGCTGCCGCTACCAAGGCTGATTACGAGCGCTTTTTCGTAGAGCAGCTTCCGGAGATCAAGATGATTTTCTTTGCCGAGATCTGGAACCAAGCCTTGGAAGCGTGCGGTAGTGCAACGGATTCTCCACTGTGGAAGGAGGATCCCCAGGCTGCTCCTAGCAGCATACAACCTCCAGCGCCCGTTGATGGGGCTTCTTCTTCTGCATCAGTCGTCCCTCCTGGGACTTCGACTCTTGTTGATCCTCCTGCCGTAGGGGATCGTCCAGACACTCCTGCCGCCGGACTGGTGCACAAAACCGCGGAGGAGCAAGCCTGATTTTTCTTCTTTTTGTTTGGCTATTTTTCTTTACTGTATTTGCTGTTTTTCTTGGCTTCCTTTGTGCGTTTGTATCGAACTTTCTGTTAATCAATACAAGGCCGTGTTTCTTAGTTTGCTTTGACTTGTTATGTTTTCTGCACTTCTGAGAATTTCGTTTACTAGTTACTCATCGTGCGACTAAGTGCCCTTGGAATTTACTAATTCCCTTAAGGATCTTTACTCAGCTCAGCCGCGCTGCTGGGCATTTGTCCCGAGCATTCTCTGCTCGGGACTAATGGCCTTTGCTGGTTTTGAGATTGGTTCCTTGGGACTTTGGTCCCCTGTAAGGTTCTGATCTCGGGACAATTATCCCAAGCATTCTCTGCTCGGGACCATTGACAATTACTAGTATTGAGATCAGTTCCTTGGGACTTTTGGTACCCTATAAGGTTCTGATCTCGGGACAATTATCCCAAGCATTCTCTGCTCGGGACCATTGACCATTA
>NMUG010006081.1:0-12777 GCA_002855965.1 Monotropa hypopitys | reverse complement strand
TCAGAATGTGGATAGAGGTATGAATACAGGTCTCTTAGAATGGTTTAAAAGGTTGTGTGGTATGGTGTTTGAGGGAGCAAATAATCCTGAGGTGGATGAAGAGTGGTTAAGAGAGGTAGAGTTGGTGCTTGACACGATGGGTGTTGAGGGAGAGCAAAGGGTGACTTTGGCGACCTTTCTGTTTAGAGGTGAAGCTAGGAGTTGCTTTTAAAAGGCAAGAGGTGGCACCGGCACTTGGAGTTGAGCCGGCTGCCCCAAGAGCTATTACTTGGGATAGGTTTGTGCAAGGGTTTAACAATAAGTTTTACCCAGATAGTTTTCGATTTGGGCAGGAGGCAGCTTTTTCAAACTTGAAACAAGAGAGTATGTCTGTTACTGATTATGAGGCGAAGTTTACTGCATTATCTAAATATGCACCGTATATGGTTAGTTCGGAAGACTTGAAGTGTAGACGTTTCAGATTGGGCTTGGCACCTGAAGCGGCTTCGAGGTTGTTATCATTTAGGGAGAGAGATTATTCTGATCTTGTGGATATGGCAACAAGAATGTGGAGTGACATTCAAGAATATCGTGAAAAGAAGGAGTCTCATAAAAAGGCAAGGTTTGATAGTAGTGGTAAATCTGGGGGTAGTAACTTCAAGAGTGGGGAGCAGAGATCGAGGTTTGACAAGGGGAGAAGTGGTGGAGGAAATAGAAGTCAGGGAAGTAATTGGAGTGGAAATCAGGAGAGGAGTGTGAACCAGCAGTCGGGGTCTAATGGCAGAGGTTTTTCTAGGAGGTGTTTCAAATGTGAGTCGCCAGATCATATTGCTAGGGATTGCACACCGGGGAATAATGGGCTGAAATGCTTCAAGTGTGGAGGTATGGGTCATAAGGCTATGCAGTGTGTCCAGCAGAAAAATCAGTTGCCAGTTCAGTCAGTGGGAAGTGCAGCAGGAGGTGCTAATAAGGGGACCGCGGGATAGGCTACTCACAGCAGGGTATTTGCATTGGACAAACAGACAGCTCAGAAAAATCCAGACATGGTGACAGATACGATTCGTGTATCTACTTTATATGCACGATTTCTTATTGATTCTGGAGCCACACATTCTTTTGTTGCTACTACTTTTGGTTCACGTATGGGTCTAGAGTTGGTACCCTTAGACCACACTTTACTTGTGTCAACACCAATGAGGAACGTAGTAGAACTTGGGTCATTTTATCCAAGTTGTGAGGTTTGGGTTGGGAATGAACCGTTGTTGGCAGATTTAATTCCACTTGAAATGTTGGACTTGGATGTGATTTTGGGGATGGATTTCTTAGCTGCTCACTTTGCCGTTATCGATTGTGTTAGCAAGGAAGTTTTGTTTCGTGTTCCGGGTAAGCCTGAGTTGAGAATTTGTGGTGATAGTTTTGAATTGTCTAGACGTATTATCTCATCTTTAAAAGCTATGACTATGTTGAATAAGGGTTGTGAAGGTTTTCTAGCCTACGTGATTGACTCCGAAAAGGGAGAGCGAAGTGTTGGGGATATACTTGTGGTGAGTGAGTTCCAAGATGTTTTTTCAGAAGAGTTACCCGGGGTGGTTCCGATTAGAGAAGTAGAATTCACGATTGAGTTGGTTCCGGGTACTAGTCCTATATCTATTGCTCCGTATAGGATGGCACCTGCCGAGTTATATGAATTGAAAATGTAGTTGAAGGAGTTATTGTATAAGTGATTCATTGGACCTAGTACGTCGCCTTGGGGAACCCCTGTTTTATTTGTGAAAAAGAAAGATGGTTCGATGAGAATGTGTATAGATTATAGGCAATTGAACAAGGTTACTGTGAGAAAAAAATACCCGTTGCCTAGAATTGATGATCTTTTTGACCATCTTCAGGGAGCTTTAGTATTTTCGAAAATTGATTTGAGGTCTGGGTACCACCAATTGAAAGTTAGAGACTGTGATGTAGCGAAAACGGCCTTCCGTACTAGATATGGTCATTACGAGTTTATGGTTATGCCTTTTGGGTTGACGAATGCGCCGGCGGTGTTTATGGATTTGATGAATAGGGTGTTTCAATCCTATCTAGACTTTTTTTGTTATAGTATTCATTGATGATATTTTGGTGTACTCAAAGTCTAGAGAAGAACATGGAGAGCATTTAAGGCTAGTCTTGCAAAAATTGAGGGAGAAGCAGTTGTATGGGAAATTGAACAAATGTGAATTTTGGCTTGACCGAGTAGTTTTCTTGGGTCATGTTATCTCGAGTGAGGGTATTTGTGTGGACCCTAAAAAGAATGAGGCGGTGGTGAATTGGGAAAGGCCTACTAGCGTGACTGAAATACGTAGTTTCTTGGGACTAGCGGGTTATTACAGGCGGTTCATCGAGAAGTTTTCGTCTATTGCAATGCCTTTGACTATGCTTACTAGAAAGGGAGTTAAATTTGTGTGGTCGGAAGAGTGTGAGAACAGTTTTCGGGTCTTGAAAGAGAAATTAGTTTCAGCACCTATCTTGACTATTCCAGAGGCGACCGACGATTTGGTGATATATAGTGATGCGTCACTTTGTGGTTTGGGGTGTGTGTTGATGCAACGAGGAAAAGTCATAGCTTATGCTTCGAGACAATTGAAAACCCATGAGAGGAATTACCCTACACACGACTTGGAGTTAGCAGCGGTAGTTTTTGCACTAAAACTTTGGAGGCATTATCTTTATGGGGTGACTTGTGAGATTTTTATCGACCATCAGAGTTTATAATATTTGTTCACTCAGAAAGATTTAAACTTGAGGCAACGTAGGTGGATGGAGCTAATTAAAGATTAAGATTGTGCGATTCACTACCATCGGGGAAAAGCTAATGTAGTGGCTGATGCATTGAGTAGAAAGGCTGTGAGCAAAGTAGCATGCCTAACTTGTGCTAGAGTTGAAAATTTTTCAGATTTGAGAAGTATGGGTGTTGTTTTGTCCTTGGGTTCGAATGAGGTTTTGCTAGCAAATCTTGTGGTGAGATCACTCTTCATGGATCAGATTAGATAGGGTCAGAAAGATGATGTATTTTTAGAGAAAATGCGACAACAAATCCTATTGGGTAAAAAATCAGAGTTTAGCATTCGTGGGGATGCATGTTGATGTTTGGGGATCGGGTTTGTGTGCCGGAGAATGTGGAACTTAGGAAGAATATACTTGAGGAGGGTCATAGTTCGAAATTTTCTATGCATCCGGGGTCGACAAAGATGTATCGTGACTTGCGGGAAAATTATTGGTGGAAGGGGTTGAAGAGGGATATAGCCGATTTTGTTGCTAGATGTTTTATTTGTCAAAGGGTAAAGATTGAGCACCAAAGACCGGGAGGGTTAGTCTAGAGTTTGCCAATACCAGAGTGGAAGTGGGAGCACGTTTCCATGGATTTTGTGGTGGGTTTGCCTAAGTCTAAGGGGAACTTTGATTCTATTTGGGTTGTAGTGGACCGTTTGACAAAGTCCGCTCATTTTCTTCCGGTAAGAGTTATTTTTTCTACGGATCGATATGCCAGGATTAATATAGATGAGATTATTAGATTGCATGGAGCACCGGTTTCGATTGTCAGTGATATAGATCCTAAGTTTACATCGAGGTTTTGGGCGAGTTTGCAGCAGGCACTTGGTACGACGTTGAGGTTTAGTACCGCCTTCCACCCTCAAACGGACAGATAGTCTGAAAGGACTATTCAAACGCTAGAGGATATGTTGAGGTCTTGTGTTTTAGATTTTTCTATAGGTTGGGAAAACTATTTGCCATTGATTGAGTTTGCGTACATTAATAGTTTTCAGAGTAGCATTGGGATGGCACCTTTTGAGGCATTATATGGTAGAAGATGTCGAACGCCGCTCTGTTGGAGTGAGGTAGGAGAGCGTCAAATTTTGGGACCAGAATTGTTTCAAGTAGCTTCAGAGGGAGTTAAACTCATAAGGGAGAGATTGCGGATTGCTCAGAGCTGTCAGAAGAGTTATGCGGATAATAGACGTCGAGAACTGGAGTTTGAGGTTGGTGATCACGTATTCTTGCGGGTTTCACCATGGAAGGGTGTTGTTCGGTTTAAAGGGAAAGGGAAGTTAGCACCAAGGTACATTGGGCTGTACGAAATTGTAAAAAGAGTAGGAGCGACAGCATATCGCTTGGCATTGCCTCTAGAGTTGGCTCGGTTGCACAATGTGTTCCATGTTTCTATGCTTCGGAAGTATGTGGGGACCCGACGCATGTGTTAGAGGTAGATCCTTTGGAGTTGCTTGAGGATTTAACTTATGAAGAGTTGCCGGTGAAGATTTTGGACCGCAAGGAGCAAGTATTACGCTCTAAGGTGGTTTAATTGATCAAAGTATTATAGCGCAATTATGGAGTCGAGGAAGCAACCTGGGAGAGTGAGGAGACTATGCGAAAGAAGTATCCTCACCTATTTGCAGGTACCTTATTTCCTTACTTGCTTTAAATTTCGGGGGCGAAATTTTCTAAGGGGGGGGGGAGAGTTGTAATACCCGTGTCATTCGTTAATTTATTTTATTTACTTCGTGTAAATGATTAATAATTCTTAATAATATTTGGGTTTGTCACGGAGTTTTAGATATTGAAATCATAATGTTAGGCGAGTTTAGAGGTGATGGTCGTGGTTCAGGTCAAGAAGTTAAGTTAGGTCTAACTTGAATAAATGTCATGAACGTTTAATCCTCGAGGTTCTAAATTTAAGTGGTGTTAGCCATGGGAAGGTTATAGGATGGTTGTAGAATGCAATTTGTGAGTTAGAATGAGTGAGGAGGTGTTAGGAGTTGAGTTGAAGGGTTGGATTGGAGTTAGGTGGAAGAAAGTGAGAAAATTGGGCTTTCTCGTTTGGACTAGGCATGTGGTCGTCCGGACCAAGGGTCAGCAAGGCTTCAGGAGGGTAGCAGTGAAGCTCGTCCAGACCAAGAGGATGGCTCATCCGGACGAGGGTGGGGGCCGTCCGGACGGGGAACCGGACGAGAGGGCAGAAAGTTGGGGTTGTGCTGGGATTGGGCTCGTCGGGACGGGAGTGGGTCTCATCCGGACCAAAGCTTGTCCTCGTCCGGACGGGGACCTGGCCGTCCGGATGGTACGGCAGTCTGGTGCCCAAAAATTGACGCGAAAACTTATATTTTTGAGGGCTTTATGGTCTAATTACCCCAAAAACGTCTAACCTAATGTTATAGTCTGAATTGGAGACCCTAAGTCTCATTAGCCTCCCTCAAAAGACTCCCTAACCTAGAGAGAAAGAGAAGGAGAGGAAGAGAACCTCCATTGGAGAAGAGCTTCAAGCTTGAAGGTGATTGAGGAATTGGTGCAAGGACTCCTCTTGTAGACTCATATACTTGGTAAGTCTTTTGATTTGGGCCTAGAAATCTCTATCTCCTCTTCAAATCTCTATGGGTTAGTGCTCTCATGAGTTTGAGATTTAGATATGTTCATGTCCATATCCAGATCTATGGTTTGCCTAAGAATATATATATGTTTTGGGTGTAATACTAATAATTGTAGGAAACTAATCCATCTATCTCTCCTATGATTTTTGGTATAAGTTCATATATCTCATTCATGAATAGATATAATAAGTAGGTCCACCGGATCTACCTATTTTATAAGAAAAGAAGTAATGGTTTGATTGTAGGTGTTAAGAGAATTCCTACTTGTATAGGCTTATGAATAAGGAGGGGTTAAGAAGCCTTGTATGGTGATAAATCTTGTCATGTTGTAGATAAAATGTCTATGGAAATTCACATACATCCTCGTATATGTCTAATCTAGTTCCAATGTGATGAATACTTAATGAATTTATAGTTGAAAAAGAATAGTAGTTGATGTGGAACTTTGATTATATTATTGGCAAGCTTATTGTTCAATTTATGTTTTCATGTCCGTTTTATAAGTACATTGTAGACTGAAGTTTTAAACGTTTTGACAGGGACGCTTGACGAAGGCATTGAGGCCTCGCTCAAAGGCAAGGAGAAAGTCTAAACGCACGGTATCGGTGAGTGTAGGGATATGGTATCGTTAATGGTACAAAGGCAAGATTGTTTTGATTAAACTATTTAATGTGCATGAGAAGTATCGGTTTTTCTGTTGTTAAGTCTATTGTACGAAAGCATGAAAGAATGTTATATTGAGCATGATGGCATGAGGTATTGTTATGCATAGATTCATATGCATGAGTTGAGATGAAGGCATAATATGCACTTATAACTATATTATACATGCCTCCGTGGGACGGGTGGCGATTGTTGGCAACCAATGTTAGTCCAACGGGTGCGTGGGACGTACCCCAAGTTTCTAGTGCACGGGGCGTACGAACTGCTACCTACCTTGGAAATGTGGGGAGACACCTAGTCTTTATGGGTTCTCTTGGTCATTACATTGTTCTTTGATCGTGTCTGTGTGCTTATGACGCACTCTTACTTCTTGGTTCTACCTCTTGTTGATATTCTATTTGTTCTATCTCCTTCCACGGATGTCGAGTTTCTCCATCCCTAGGAAGTCGAGTGTTGATCTTTGTGGCAAGTTCAGTCACCTTGTAGTTGTTGAGTATCTTGGTATCCCTACTCTTAGCATCCTTGATGCATCTTTTGAGGTTTCGTGCAGTTATAGGCTCCTCTGTGTCGCTAGAGTTGAGTTTGTGTCTGGTGATAAAATGAGATTCAGGAAAGTCTTCGAGATTGTTGTTTTGATTTCCCTTTGCCTTGTTGCTCGTAAGGTGGAACTTGGGTCTTGTTGGCATGTGGTATTAGGATTTTGGTGACCTTGGCTTCGGTTTGGTGATTGGAAGTAGTTCCTAGAACTCCTTGAGTTTGGTAGTTTGGTTATTCTTCCTTCTGGGATGTGAGTTCTTGAGAAATTGTTGTAGATTTGACCTTATGGTCTTTAGGAGTTCATGGTTCCTCCATTATTTTAGTGAAATTCTCTAGGCGTTACCGAGATTTCCTAGTATTTTCCCTTTAATGGGTATGACTGCTAGTTATATATCTCTGCGAGATTGAGTTGTGTGTGCTCGTTTGGATTTTTATAGATTCTCCGATGCCGTTGTTCGTTAGTTCGCAAATATAAGTTCGGTTGCGACATGTCCTTTCTGATTGGAACTCTTACCTTACATTAGTTTGGAGCTGGTTAGTCATACGAAGTTCAACATAGATGTCCATTTGTGGTTGCTTGGGGCTTACTGTTTAGATGGAAGCTTGAATGTACGTGGAAGTTGTCCGTCTTCCTCGTATCTGCTCGGATCTTCAATTGACAATTTTGGTTAGTTGCGAGTTATGCTTTGAGTGCCTTGAGAGGATCCCTTCGTTTGGCCTTTCTTCAGCTTGATGGCGTAGATGAGACTCTTGAAGCAAATTCTTGGCTTATAAGGAGTTGTCATACCTTTGAAACCTTGAACGTTGTCAACATTCATATTGTAATGCGTCTTGCTCCTTATCATTTGGTTGAATCATAGTTGCGCCTTCCTTGAGTTGTGATCAAATGAAAGTCACCGGTGTAACTCATTCGAGTCCTGACCTTCCAGCTATTTGGTGACATTTGGCGCATTTGTTCTGTCTCGAATCTCGGTGACGATGATACTTGTGTGAAAACCCATGTGTGTTTGTCGGGCCTTGTTCCTTATTGTGACTCAGGCAGTAACTCCGGTGTCCACACCTTATCGGGAGTTGTACCTTTTATTCTTGTGTGGCTCGTGGCTTTCTTTATCTTGGTGCCTCTCGGTGGTGGTCTTTCTAAACGCCCCTTGGTCGATATTCTTTGGCATTGATCACTAGTGTTGTTCATCCTTGGACTCGACTTGGAGTTGTCGTTCCACTGTGACTCATTCATCGGTCACCTTATCTATTATATGATTTTCCTTTGCGTGTTTCGTCGACCGTAAGCTAGTAGATCTTGTAATTTGGAATCAATGTGTTGGTTGACCGCGGAACCGGGTGGTAGCGTTTCTTTTATCGATGATCTTTGGTACCGTGCTGGAACTCTTGTACTTGGTCTTCTCTCGTGTCTCGTCGGTGGTTCATTGGAAAGCTTGCCTGACCTCTCGCTAGAATTAATTCGCGTTGTGTTCCGGGTTGTAACTCACCCATAGGATATATTGCTTCGTTTCACTTTTGTTGGGTGATTCGCGTGACCATATTTCATTCTTGTCCAAAGGACTATGCATTTGTGCCATTGTCTCTCTTTGGCGTTGTATCCTTGATCAGATTGCGAGTGTTTCCATCTCAGTTGTGAAAATTTTTGTTGAATAAGAGATTCCCATTTTAATTCGTTATGTTTGTGCATTGGACGCTATATGATCGTTGAAGAGAGGTTAGTGGACAAAACAAGCGCGTGTTCGATTGACCGTGGGAAAGTTGGGTGCGAATGCATATTGTGGTCTAGACTTGGTGTGAGTTTAGTGTCATGCCATGTTGTTTGGGCTTGACACTTGCACGTTTTGATGTGTGTGGGTGTGTGAGTACTTTTTGGTTATGTGATACACGTTTGACGTGGTGAATTGGTTTGAGAATAGCTACCGGCCGGGGCATCTCAAAGAAAATCACCAAGGTCATACGGTTACCGCACTAGGATGTGTGTGTTTAGTGTGGAGTGTTCTTTGGCTCGGGATTTTTGAGCATTCTCATGTGTTGTATTTATTTCAGTTGGTTCGTGGGTGTGGGTGCGATAATGTATCTTCGCTAGTTATAATTTGCTAAGCATTCGTGTAAATGGTCTTAAGGCATGTCGGCGTACCCTCGGTGTGTCCTCGGCGTATCCGCGTGTCCTTGGCGTGTCTTTGACGTATCCTTCATGTATCGGTGTACCGTAGTGTAATTAATTGATTTTGTTTTTGAGGACGACAAAGCGAGAATTATTTACGTGCGAGTTTGTAGAACCGAAAAGAAGGTTTGACATATGTGGCATAGATTAAAAAACAAATAGAGGAAATAAAATGTTTTTGTTGTAGAAGCCATAGAAGGAAGGCGGTAAGTCAATGGCTTTCGAGGAGGTTGTTTCTTGTAGAATCCTCCGTCTTTTATTGGTTTTGTGGAATCAATTTGCGTCGGTGTATCCGTATCGTATCTAGAAGTACTCTCTTGTACCGTGGCAGGTTTGTGGGTTCGTGGATCGGGAAACATATTCTTGCATTGTTATTATCGCGAGTAGATCGTTGAATGTCAAGGCAATGTCGTGCCTTTGCGAAGACGTGTGTCCATTAGGTACCCGAGCAACCGTGTCGAATCCAAGCATTTCATTCGAAGATGTTATCATGTTTTGTGCGATCCAACTCTTGAGGAAATCCTTGTGGCGGTGAGTTTTGGTTTCGGTTCACCCGTTGAGGATTGAAGTTTCTTTATTTCGTTGGACGGATGGTTTGGTTCTCATCCCATTTCGTTTTACTCAATTTCGAGGATGAAATTTCTTTAAGTGGTATGAGATGTAACGATCCGATTTTCCGTGATCCCTTTAATTTAAATTTGTCAATTTTTTTAAAGGAGGGAATTTAATTTAATATTTTTGGTTGTTTGATAATAATAATAATAGTATTATTATAAACAATGTATTAGAAAACAAAAACAAAATCTAATTTATAACAAAAATAATTAAAACAAATAACCAAAAACAAAACAAAAAAATGCTAGACCGAAATCCCTTAAACCCTACCCCCTGTATACTTTCCCCCCGTAACCCCTTTACCCCAGCCCACTTCTTTTCCCCCTTCATCCCCCCGATTGGAACCCTTCCCCCGAAAACGCTTGCAGCCGACACCCCAAGATCCATGGCAGCGGCACAGAGGGAGAGGGAGAGCAGGGAGTGGCGGTGGCGTGGAGGTGCGGAGAGAAGAGGAGAAGAGGGCGGCGGCACTGGTGGCATGCGTAGTGGAGAGAGGGGCAGAGGTAGTGCGGGC
Organism: Monotropa hypopitys; assembly: GCA_002855965.1. Lineage (NCBI taxonomy): Eukaryota > Viridiplantae > Streptophyta > Magnoliopsida > Ericales > Ericaceae > Monotropa > Monotropa hypopitys. Next base: position 2,906 of record NMUG010006081.1, on the reverse strand, counting down.
TGGAAGCTTGCACGGTGGAGACCCGCACGAGGAGTGCGGCACATAGGTGGAGGGTTGACAGTGGCTGGTGGCTAGCGGCGTGGCAGTGGTGGTGGTGATTTGTGGTGGTTTCCGGTGGATTCTTGGTTGTGTGAGTGTGCAGCGGAAGCGTGGCGGACTCGAGACGCGACGACAACAGTAATAGATGTACACCGGCGGCGATGATAGATTCAGGCAACCGTCGGTAGTCCGCATCAATCGTTCTTGAATCAATTGTACGAGGTATATGCAATATTTCTGGTTTATGTGTGTGCGAGCTTCTGTGTCTGCGAACGTATGCTTAGTTGTATCTGGTTATGCATGGAGGGGGTCGATTACAACACTGGATATCTAACTGCGTTGCTTTGATTGGCTGCGACAATGGTTTGTCGATGGGTAAAATCTCTAACTTCTATTAAGTATGTGTGTGTACATAGGATTTCTATATTTGTTGGAATTGAGCGGTGATCTTGGGCCCGCTAGTTGTTAGATGAATTAAACATTGGGAAGTATTAGAAGAGGAAATGAGTATCTAAACAGGTAAGTAAGATGCTATCTATCACACACACCCATTACACTACTTATTACAATACATGCTTGCACTACTCTGATACAAATAAAAGGGGCAAAAATGGTTTTATAGCATAACCCTATACAACAGTGCCCAAACTAAAAGAATTTATAAATTTATCCTGTACAAGTTGGCCAACAATCAGGAAAAGAAAGTACAGTACTGAAAAGAAAAGCGACCTATCGCTATAGTCTAGTCCAGCCTCAAGTCCTGTGAAGGATCCAGCATCTCCAAGTCAAAGGGGTAAATCCTACAAAAGTAGAGGGTCATGCACCGCCGCCTGGTAGAGATAATCTATCTCCAAACATCTATAATATTGGGATGCAAGTGTATGACAATGCAAGGAATATAAATGATGCAATGCAATGGATCTCATTATTTAAAAAAAATAGTTATTCTCTTTCAAATACTTTACTATCAACTCAACGTAATGTAAAACAGTAAAACCAGTGTCTGACCAAGACTCGAGAAAGAGAAGCAACAGTATCCAACGACTACCAAACAGTTGCCTAGACAAGGCCAAAGGGAATTATGTCAAGTGTCGACTCACACTAAATAAAAGACTCGTTTTCCATTATATAAATGTATTCCAATTCCATTTACATTCCAAGTTCTACTTATATTCCATTTCCGTGCCTTCTAGTAGGAGCAAGGAAAATATCAATCAACAATCACGGAGTGTCGGCTAGTTCCGTATAGGAGCTCGTCAACTCCATGTCGTATCATTCTTGTTTTCCCCGGCTCACCGGGAAGGTCCAGTCAAACCTCCATTACGCAATGTCGTGTGCCACTCTAAATAATGACACAAGGTAAGCAACCTGAATTAATAGCCACTCATCAGTATCCAGTCCTCATATAGAGTATATAGTTTCCTCGTAAAGAGTCAAGTGTCACATTTTATTATTTTAATCATTTATTCCGTGCGACCTAGGGCAAACAACCTCCTAGTCGACATGCCATACCAAAATGTGACGTTCCTTTCGTTATTTCCAAATCATTCCGTTAATGTCCAAAACATGTCATTCATTTGCAAATCGTTCCATTATTTCCCAAACACTTCTGTTTATTCACAAAACGTTCCATTTGTTCGATTCATCACAAAGACGTGTCAAGGCTACATTTTAACTCATAAACCACCCAAGAGTGTCCAAAGCAAGTCAATATCCCCAATTCGATTTCATAAAAGAAATGACGACACACTCTTTATAAAAATTGGGGATTTTCACAATAAAGTAAGAAATCGAACAACCGACACACTAGGGAGTGCGTAGAGACCCTAGACCAAGTGTACGTGACATTAATTTGGGCAAACGATAACCTACAACATCAATTTATTACAAGTGTCCAAGACGACGTATTCTACATATATTCGCGAGGAAAAATAGGAGTACCAATAGAACAAACGAGAGGGTTAGAAAACTCTACCTTAATTGGAGTTCCTATGACAATCGCCGGCAAGGGATTTGTTATAAATTTTGGCAGCAACCTGCCCAAAATAGGAGAACCGCACTAACAGGCGACAACAACAACAACAATAGGAATCCATCCTTACACCTCCTACAGACATAAACTACCAATTGAGATTTTGCGAGAATTAAAAGGAGTGCGTGGTATACCTGCCGATGCGACCACAAACGGTGGTCGAAGCCTTGAACGTCGCGCGTCGCTGACTATCGTCGTTCTCTTGGGCTGACACCTAGAATCCAACAAATAGTTACAGTCGATGATAAACCATTCAGAACACTGAAACGAGAAGGACAGAAGCTTACCCACTGACGCGAAGTCTCGCGGTAGGCGGAGCCTCAATTGTCGCGCAACAATGACAAAGCAACACAGTCAACCCCATGCACGCACACCCCAAAATAGCTAAACAGGTGCCCGCAAACATACAGATTCGCCTATAAACAAGTTTGCGTACATGAATCGAATATCTAGCTTATACCTCAAATAGTCGTCGACACACCTTTGCCGTGAACAACAAGCTCAAGCCCAGACCACTGTCGTCGTGCGAACACCACCCGTGCTGCTGCCCGCACACCACTGCAGCCGTCTCCGCACACGTCACCATCACACCGCGTTCACACCGCTGCACCACCACACCACGCTACCGCCATTGCACCACCCAAAACCACCGACCCACCACCACAGCCCCATGCTGCCACCACCACACACAGCTTGTGTGAATGTGTGTATGGAGGAGGGTAGGAGGGACAGAAGGCACAGGAGAGGGAGGGAGAGAGAGAGCTCGGTGAGGGAGAGATAAATCACATGGGAGAGGGGGGAAGATATGGCGCGGAAGAGGGGGAGGGAGAGAGAG